>VWZE01020929.1:25215-49363 GCA_013396675.1 Eubucco bourcierii | reverse complement strand
GATGATGCTTGAGGTCCCTTCCAACCTTACCGTTCTATGATTCTATAAATTCTATGAACAGGGTACTAGGCAAACAATTGCCTGAAGAAGTCTTCAGAGGGATGCCAATGACAGAGAAGCAGTAATGATGCTTGGCAGGGATTTGAGTTAGTTCCGTATGTGTGTATGCAGCATGGAAAACTCCAGTGGTGGGTCAGTTCCTCCTCATTTTGAGATCTTTGCTCCTCTCAAGTGGAGCATCTTGCCCCAAATTGTAATGACAGAATGAGAGGGAATGGACTGAAGCTTGAGGAAGGCAGCTTTAGACTGGAGATTAGGAAGAAATTCTTTGCAGTGAGGGTGGTGAAACACTGGCACAGGTTGCCCAGGGAGGTTTTGGATGCCCCCTTCCTGGAGTTGTTCAAAGCCAGGTTGGATGAGTAACCTGGGCTAGTGGGAGATTCCCCTGGCCACAGCAGCAGATTGGGACTAGATGATCTTTAAGATCCCTTCCAAACCATTTTGTGATTCTATGAATTCTATAAAATGCTCCAGGAGGCTTAAAAACATGATCCTGCAGGAGAAAAATCTGCCTCTGGGAATATTAGTGACTTTACAACTGGAGAAAATAAATTCTGCTTTCCCTAAGTCATGCAGCTTACAGTGCAAATCTAATTTTAGATTCCCTCTGTCACCTCTAAATCTCTGCTTTGTGTCTTTTCCAACATGATAGAAGGGGGCATTTGATCATCAAAAGTCACATTTCTATGGACAGATCTTTCATCAACAAAGCATAAGTCTTTGGGTTTTGTAATTGTTCAAATGCCATTATCTCACATCTTTCAGTAACCGAACGCATATACTACATCTGCAGAACGTGCTTGAGGCTGCTGATCCAAAGCTGATGTCAGGAGGCAGCTGCCTTCCCAAGGAGGGATGTGTATAGAGTTAGATCATGGAATTCCAGGTTGGCAGGTTTGGAAGGGACCTGTGGGGATCATCCAGTCCAACCCCTCTGCTTAAAGTGGGGGAAATCATAGCAACTTGCCCAGGATCACAACGGCCAGCTGGGTTTGGAATCCCTCCAGAGGAGGAGATTCCACAGCCTGTCTGAGCAGCCTGCTCCATGGCTCCAGCACTCTCACACCAAACAAGTTTCTCCTCCTGTTCAGATGGAGCCTTCTGGGTTCCAGTTTAAGCCTGTTGTCCCTTTCCTTGTCACTGGTCACCACTGACAGGAGTCTGGCCCCATCCGCTTGCCCCCATAGGCCCTTTAGCTCTTGCTGAGCATTAATCAGACCCCCTCTCAAGCTGCTCTTTTCCAGACTCAACAGCCTCAGGTCTCTCAGCCTTTCCTCCTCACAGAGGTGCTTCAGGCCTCTTAGCATCTTCAGAGTCTCCACTGGGCTCTCTTCAGTAGTTCCCTGCCTCTGCTGAACTGGGACTGCCGGAATGAGATAATCTCCAACCTGCATCATGCTGAGATCAACAGGGAACTTGCTTTGTTTGTGTAGCTAATAGACCAATGCTGTCAAACTGCAGCCTTCAGAAGCTCATCCTGATGCAATTTTCTGTTGGGCTCTTCTTTGAACAAAGCTGCTGGAAAAAAAAAAAAAAAGAGATGTGAGTGAGAATTTGTTCTTTGTCAGGTTTCTCCAGGCATTGTGCTTCAGATGTGAGCTACTACTACTACTTATTTATTTATTTTACTTTCAGGTATTATTTTGTAACAGAGAAAATGCTTTGGAAATCCTCTTGTCCTCTTCTTCAAGTGCTGAAAATGAGACACTCTCCAAAGAGCAGAAAGTAGTTTTTTGGTGCCAGATCCCTCTGGCCTCACTGGGTGACTGATCCACGTTGTGTGAAGAAACAGCAGGAAAAGAAGGTGCAAAGCTCCTGTTAACAGACATTAGCATGACCAAAAGCCTCCCACAGAGCAATGCTGGTGAGGAATTAAACTGTGCCAGGTAAGGAGGGGTGGTGCTTTGAAATCAGCCAAGGTGGAGGGTCTGGAGAACAGGTCCAGAAGAACTCCTGAGGAACTCCACAGGAGAACATCCCTGGGCCATGCACATTTCTCTCTCTCTCTCTCCCCGCATCTTCAGTTGATGGTGATATAATCCCTTCTCCTTCCCTGCTTGGCCCTTTTCCTTCCCTGCTCTTCTCTTTCTCTTTAATTTTCCCTTTCCCTCTCTCCCCTCTTCCCTCTCTCCCTCTATTTTATTCAGTTTTATCCTGTGCTAAATAGTTGTGTGGTGACACCTGGTCTTGCTTGCACCTTAATTTCATAACACAGAAATCTCACAGAACGAATCTTGCTCCTCTGGACAGAGGTATTGTTAATCTCTGCCCTGTGGACCTTGACAGCTAGGAGCAGCTGAGGGAACTGAGGTTGTTAAGTCTGGAGAAGAGCAGAGTGAGGGGAGACCTTCTGGCTCCCTACAACTTGCAGAAAGGAGAATGGAGCCAGGTGGGGATTACAGAATGACAGAATTGTTCCAACTGGGAATGACCTCTATGATCATTGAGTCCAACCTTCAACCCAACACTGCCACAGCCATTAAACCATGTTCTGAAGTGCCATGTCCACACGTTCCTTGAACACCTCCAGGGAAGGTGACTTCACCACCTCCCTGGCTACCCTATTACAAGGTTGGTCTCTTCTAGGTAACAGGTGGTTCAGAGGAAGTGGTCTCCCCCCCAGTCAGGGGAGGTTTAGGTTGGGTATTAGGAACAATTTCTTTGCTGCAAGAGAGGTCAGGCATGGGAACAGGCTGCCCAGGGAGGTGGTGGAGTCACCATCCCTGGAGCTGTTTAAGAAATGTGTGGACATGGGACTTGCTAAATGGCCCTGATGGTGTTGGGTTGATGTTTACACTCAATGATCTTAAAGGACTTTTCCAATCCAAACAATTCTATGATTCTAAGGCAGGGAGCAGAGGGAGAGAGCAGCACGGCAGCTGCAGTGCTTTGCTGACACATCCAAAACAAGGAACATTAGGAAAGGATGAACTACTACTCACTGGTGAAGTCTAAATTAGCTTCAAAGTCAAAGAAAACAGTTGGGTATCAACATGGGGAGTTAATAAAAATATCTGCTGAGTAGGCAGCAGCTTGGAAATAAAACCAACCTGGCCTTAAACACCTCCAGGGAGGGGGCATCCACAGCTTCCCTGGGTAACCTGTTCCAGCGTCTCACCACTCCAGCTGACAAGAATGTCTTCCTAGTCTCCAGTCTAAATCTGCCCTCTTCCAGTTCAAAGCCATTGCCCTTCATCCTAGCACTACAAGCTCCTGTCAAAAGTCCCTCCCCAGCTTTCTTGCAGACCACTTCAGGTACTGAAAAGTTACTCTAAGGTCTCCCACAAACCTTCTCTCCTCCAGGCCAAACAGTCTGAATGCTCTCAGCTTATCCCTATAGGGCAGGTGTTCCAGCCCTCTGATCATATTGGTGGCTCCCTCTGAAACCACTCCAACAATGATCTTCTTCAACCAAAATGATTCTCTGATCTGTTTCTAAATTGTAGATTCATTGGGAACATTGGAACATCTCATCAGTCCCCATCTGGAGTCCTGTGTGCAGTTCTGGAGCCCCCAGCACAGGAAGGACATGGAACTGTTGGAGTGGGTCCAGAGGAGGACACGAAGATGCTCAGAGGGCTGCAGCAGCTCTACTATGAGGACAGGCTGAGAGAGTTGGGGCTCTACAGCCTGGAGAAGAGAAGGCTTCTAGGAGACCTTAGAGTAGGCTTCCAGTATCTGAAGGGGGCTACAGGAAGGCTGGGGAGGGACTATTGACAAGGTCTTGCAATGACAGGACAAGGGGCAATGGGTTTAAACTGGCAGAGGGGAGATTGAAACCGGACGTTAGGAGGAAGTTGTTTGCAGTGAGGGTAGTGAGACACTGGCACAGGTTGCCCAGGGAGGTTGTGGCTGCTCCCTCCCTGGAGGTGTTCAAGGCCATGTTGGAGGAGGCCTTGAGTGAGCTGTACTAGTGGGAGGTGTCCCTGCCTATGGCAGGGGGTTGGAGCTGGATGATCCTCGCGGTCCCTTCCAACCTTACCATTCTATTATTCAAATAACAGCATGAAAATCAATTTAAAAAGATCCATAAAGCCATAGGGTGGATAGCACCTCAGGACACTTAGTCCTGCTCACTGCAGGGCCAGTGTTAGGTCACACTACTCATCACCTTGTTCAGTCAAATTCTGATCATTCTTCAAACAGCATATGCCAAGTAGTTCCACCTCAGATTCATTACTGTTCCATTAAAATCTGGTCTCCAGTCCATAAATTAATTTTATTCCAACTGGGTCATAAACCAATTTATGGGCTGAAAAATGCTGCTCTTACTGCCACAGCATTTTGACATCTGCCAGCTTTAACTCTGGCTTTGCTAAAGTCTCTGTGCGGCTCATGGAGAACGGTGAACTGAGATGGAGCTTCAGCAGCTGTTCTGAAGAGCAAATACCACAGACAGAATCATAGAATGATTTGGGGTGGAATGGACCTTCATGATCATCTAGCTCCAAACCCTCTGCCATGACCAGGGACACCTTCCACTAGCCCAGGTTGCTCAAGGCCTCAACCAACCTAGCCTTGAACACCTCCAGGGAGGGGGCATCCACAGCCTCCCTGGGCAACCTCTGCCAGTATCTCACCACCCTCACAGTAAAGAATTTCTTCCCTCTTCCAGCTCAAAGCCTTTGCTCCTTGTCCTATCGCTACAAGACCTTACAAGAAGTCCCTCCCCATCTCTCCTGTAACTCCCTTCCAATACTGGAAGGTTGCTCCCTTGAACCTTCTTGTCTCCAGGCTGAATGGCTTCAACTCTCAGCTTGTCCTCACAGGGGAGATGATCCAGCCCTTTGATGATCTTTGTTTCCTCCTGGACCTTCTCCAGCAATTCCATGTCCTTGTGTTGAAGGTCCCAGAACTGGACACAGTGCTCTGGGTGGGGGCTCACAAGAGCAGAGTGGAGGGGAAGAATCACCTCAGTAGCCCTGCTGGTCACTCTTCCTTTGAAGAGCCCAGGACACAGTTGCCTTTCGGGCTGCCAGCACACATTGCTGGCTCATGTTGAGTTTTTCATCAACTGACATCCCTAAGTCTTTTTCCTCCAGACTATTCTCAAACCACTCCTCACCCAACCTGGATTTGTGCTTGGGATTTCTCCAGCCACTCGCACTTAGCCTTGCTCAACTTCGTGAGGCTGGCTTGGGCTCACCTCTCAATCCTATCCAAGTCCCTGTGGATGGCATCACTGGGCGATGAGAGAGGGTTTCTGATAGTGATTGGATTCTCACACTGCAGACAGGTGTTGGAAAGGCTCTGCTGCTCTCAGTAACTTGAGCAGTGTCTGCTCAGAGAGAGGGAGAAGAGTTGGTGTAGGTGGTGTGAAGGAGATTGAAGCACATGTCCTTTCATCACACACACAGCATGGAGTTGCACTGGCCAAGCAAAGGGAGAACTCACCTTTGATTCCCCTTGGGTTAGAAGAGCAACAAAGTGTTTGATCTGTTGGTGGGCTTAGGGGATGTGATCAGAAGATCAAGAAGTTCCTGCCACAGGCTGATCGGACCAAGTCTCTGTGGCAGTCCTGGCTTTCACAGAATCAGAGAATTGCTTTGCTTGAAAATGACCTTTCAGATCAGCAAGTCCAATCCTTAACCCAGCACTGCCAGGTCACCACCAAACCATGTCCCTCAGCACCACATCTCCATTCCTTTGAAAACCCTCCAGGGATGGGGACTTCACCACTGCCCTGGGCAGCCTGGGCCAGGCCTCTACTGCCCTTTTGGGGAAGAAATTGTTCCTCACATCCAACCTAAACCTCCCCTTCTGCAACTCGAGGCCGTTTCCTTTTGTTATGCAACCTCCTTTAAGGCAGTTGTGGGGAGTGAGGTCTCCCCTTAGCCTCTGTTTTTCCAGGCTGAACAACCCCAGCTCCCTCAGCTGCTCTTCACAGGACTTGACCTCTAGATCCATCACCAACTTCGTTGTCCTTCTCTGGACACAGTTTCCTTTCAATCTCTCTTTACTAGTGCATGATTTGTACTCAGTTTATGCCTTCTGCAAGTACTTAGGCTGTTATGGAACTGAACATTCTATCAGCCTTCAATGTGGTCCAGTCCCTTTCTGCTCCAGCCTCTGCCATGCTCGTCTCCTTCTCCCTGACAACCTTTATGGTTTCCCAGCTGCAGGACTGTAAAACTCATCTATGCCCTAAATCCCTCCTTTGCCCCAAATCCTCCCCACCTGAACCCTAGGCATGCCCTGTGCTGTGTCTCTGATTCGTTAAGATCTCCATGCTTTGCTGCTTTCCTTGGTGCTTTTCAACCCCCCCAGCCAGTCTGATCTTCCTTTCTCCGTAAACTGCCTGCAGCTGACATTCAGCTTCATTTTACCCCTGACCAGCTCAGGGCTTTGCCCATAGGTCATGAAGTTTTCATTCTGTTTCTGCTATTTTTGTCCTTCCCAGATTTCTCTCTGCATAGATTTTTTTACTCAAGTTCAGGCAGGGTCATCACCTTGGAGCACTGGATGGTAATTCTGATAACCTTCTTGGCAGCAGTACAGCGGTCTGTGAAGGCTGCAGCACTTCCCATCACACCTGAAGTCCTCTTCTGCATATCTTTTGCTTCATTGCCATCATTGCACAAAGATAAAGATGAAACAATAAGCAAAGAAAGCAGCAAAAAAAATTCTGAAAAATTCTGAAAATCTGAATTTGTGAGACTATTTATTGAAGGGAGATGAAATAGAGTTGAAAAAAAAAAAAAAACAACAAAAAAACCCACCAAACTGAAACCTTATGTCTAAAGGTTGAGCATCAGTGAGGACTTAATCTGTCCAGGGACTACTGCAGCATCCTGGTCATGGCTGAAACTCTGTAGACTTGTTTAATATGTCCTGATCTAGATGTTAGGAAGAAGTTCTTTACAGTGAGGGTGGTGAGACATCGGCACAGTTTGCTCAGGGAGGTTGTGGATGGCTCCTCCCTGGAGGTGTATAGGCCAGGTTGGATGCAGCCTTGGGAAACTCTGGTCTAGTGGAAGGTGTCTCTGCCTATGGCGGGGGGTTGGAATCTTTTAAGGTGATCTTTAAGGTTAGTTCCAATTCAAACCCTTTTGATTCTACCACAACTGCTAACATTCTGGTACTGCCTGGCTCTAGAACAGGTGATGCTCCACTCCTCCTTCTATCAGTGAAGGGACATGGTGGGCAGGGACACCAAGACGTATCCAGTGTGAAGATTTCACCAAGTCTGGCTGCACACATTCCCACTCCTCTTTGCAGTAATCCTGCCTGGCACAAGGCCCAGATGCTCTCAGTGGAGATGGGCACTGCAAAAGCAAAGGCATGACAAGAGGGATACCAAGGTGCTGGAGTATGTCCAGAAAAGAGCAGCAAAGCTGCTGAAGGGTCTGGGGAACTTGTGAGGAGCAGCTGAGAGACCTGGGGGTGTATAATCTGGAGAAAAGGAGGCTGAGGGGAGACCTTCTGGCTCTCTACAGCTTTCCAAAAGGAGACTGGAGCTAGGTGGGGGTTGGTTTCTTCTCCCAAGGAACAAGCAACAAGACAAGAAGACCATGGGAGGTTTACCTTGGCCCTGAGGAACAATTTCTTCCCCATAATGGTTGCCAAGTCCTCTTAGGCTCCCCAGGGCAGTGAAGGTGTCACCATCCTTGGAGGGGTTTCAAAGCTGTGGAAATGTGGTGCTGAGGAACATAATTTAGTGGTGACCTGGAAGTGCTGTAATGGCTTCCATCTCTATCTCCAAAATCAGAAAGAAGAAATTCTCTCTTTACATGCATGAGAACAGAAATTCTTCACTTATTTCACTTTGGGCTCCTCCAATCCGGTTGAACAGCAGCAATGTCAGAAGAGCTGTTGGAAGAACATAGATAAATAGAATCATAGAATGGTAAGGTTGAAAGGGACCTCAAGGATCATCTAGTTCCAACCTCCTGCCATAGGCAGGGACACCTCCCACTAGTACAGCTCACTCAAGGCCTCCTCCAACCTGGCCTTGAACACCTCCAGGGAGGGAGCAGCCACAACCTCCCTGGACAACCTGTGCCACTGCAAAGAACTTCCTCCTGACGTCCAGTCTAAATCTCCCCTCTGCCAGTTTAAACCCATTGCCCCTTGTCCTGGCATTGCAAGACCTTGTCAATAGTCCCTCCCCAGCCTTCCTGTAGGTCCCCTTCAGATATTGGAAGGTTACTCTAAGATCTCCTGGAAACCTTCTCTTCTGCAGGCTGCAGAGCCCCAACTCCCTCGGCCTGCCCTCATAGCAGAGCTGCTGCATCCCTCTGAGCGTCTTTGTGGCCTCCTCTGGACCCACTCCAGCAGTTCCATATCCTTCCTGTGCTGGGGGCTCCAGAACTGCACATCATCTCCTCTGGTGTTCTTTAGTTGTCTCAATAAGAGCAAAAATATACCCAACCTTTTCCTACTTGGCTGACCCCACAAAAGGTGCCACTGTCCCTGTCCTCACCACTTCTCTGTAATCACCTCCAGAGCATCAGTGCTGCGTGCTGACTGCCCTCAGAGTGCAAGGAACAAGTCATAAATACCACAGTAGTGAAGGTTGAATTCAAAATTCCAAAGCTGAGTGTAGAAGAGGTGAGTCAGGGGAAGCAGAGGATCTCCTGAGCTCACCAGAAAAGTCCTTGTAATGTAGTGAGAGAATGAGAACAGAGCTGGATGAAATCCAGGGATAAATTTGCACACGTTAAGAGAAAGGGGAATTGAGACTTGAAGAGGGAATTGTGGCAAAGTAAATTTTGTCAGCTTGCATGTTGTTCCAGCACATTAACAGGTCCTACCCAGCCCCAGTTGAGAAAGCAAACAGCAAGCTCACTCTTGTAGCCAGCAGATCTCCAAAGTGTTTCCCATGGCACCCATCTTTCTGCTGCTGCCCCCATGACAGACCACGTACATGCTGCTGCCTTTAGAATTCCACCACCGTGAGGGTCAGAGAGGACCTCTGCAGATCATCCAATCCAGCCAGCCTGGCACCCACAGCAGCTTGCTCAGGATCCCAATGGCCAGCTGAGATTGGAATCTCTCCAGAGAAAGAGACTCCACAATCTTTCTGAGCAGCCTGCTCCAGGGCTCCAGCACCCTCACACCAACCAAGCTTCTCCTCATCTCAAAGTGGAACCTCCTGGGTTCCAGTTTGTGTCCCTTGCCCCTTATCCTGTTACTGGGCATCACTGACAGGAGTCTGGCCCCATCCTCTTGCACCCCACAAGACTTTTAGCCCTTGCTGAGCATTGAGAAGATCCTCTCTCCATTTACCCTTTTGCAGGCTCAACAGCCCCGGGTGTCTCAACCATTAAATCTGGTGGTTTAGGGTAGAAACAAGTGTCTGAAGGTCTATTAAATCTTACATCTTCTTAATGCAGTACAGAGAAAAGCTTTTTTTTTTTTTTCCCCCATTCTTTTCCATATCTTCTATAAATGCTATGCAGACACAGAGTTTATTTCTAAATGCACTTTGTGCTGACTCAGCATCCCAGTTATCTCTTTAGGCATTAAATTGGCTTGCTTTTTTTTTTTTTTTTTTTTTTTTTTTTTTTTTGTTTTTTTTTTTTTTTTTTTTCTTTTGGTTTGTTTTTTTCATTGTTTCCCCCCGGTGAGTAAATTGCAAATGCTCATTTCTGTGCAGCAGGAGAGAAGATTAAGGCAGCATAACAGACAGGCATGCCAAAATATTTACCCAGTTAGTTACAAAAGCAAAACAAAAAGTCTGTGTGTTTCCAGCTGAAGATGAGCAGGATTCCAGTGCTCAATTTAGGATCAGCTCTTTTTTCAGCAAAAATCCAATTTAGTGCAAATATATTCTAGCCAACATCTGTATTTCACATTCCACCAGTGCAAAAGCTGCTGAAGAAGAGCTGGAAATTCTCTTTGGTGCATTTCCCACATAGATTTGTCCATATGGTTTTGACTGGCTTATGGTAATGATTTAAGCCAGGCAGGATCAGGGACCTGAAGGACCGAAGCCAAATCGTGTCCCTGAACTGGTCTAGAGAACAGGTCTTAGGAGGGGCATCTGAGGAAACCAGGGCTGTTTAGTCTGGAGGAGGAGAGGCTGAGAGGAGAACCTCATGGCTCTTTACAGGCCCCTGAAAGGCTGCAGCCAGGTCAGGGTTGGTCTACGGAGTGGTTTATCCTCAGCCCTGTGCTTAGCCCTGTCAAGGACCAGAAAGGTCATTGGGAGCAGTCAGCATGGTTTTACCAAGGGGCAGTCATGTCTGACCAACTTGATAACCTTCTCTGAGGACATAACCAGGTGGAGAGATGATGGAAGAGAAGTGGATGTGCTTTACCTTGATTTCAGTAAAGCATTTGACACTGTCTCCCATAGCATCCTTATAGCTAAACTGAGGAGTTGTGGGCTGGGTGATGCAGTAGTGAGGTGGATTGGGAACTGGTTAAAGGAAAGAAGTCAGAGAGTTGTGGTCAAAGGGACAGAGTCCAGCTGGAGCCCTGTGACTAGTGGAGCTCCTCAGGGGTTGGTACTGGGACCAGTACTTTCAATGTATTCATCAATGACCTGGATGAGGGCACAGAGTGCACTGTCAGCAAGTTTGCTGATGGCACCAAGCTGGCTGGAGTGGCTGCCACACCAGAAGGCTGTGCTGCCATTCAGCCAGACTTGGGCAGGCTGGAGGGCTGGGCAGGGAGACATTTAATGAAGTTCAACAGAATCATAAAATCAGCCATGTTGGAAGAGACCTCCAAGCTCATCCAGCCCAACCTATCACCCAGCCCTAGCCAATCAACCAGACCACAGCACTCAGTGTCCCATCCAGACTTTCTTGAACACTTCCAGCCACTCCACCACCTCCCTGGGCAGCCCATTCCAATGCCAATCACTCTCTCTGTCAAGGACTCCTAACATCCAGCCTGTACCTCCCCTGGCACAGCTTGAGACTGTGTCCCCTTGTTCTGTTGTTGGTTGCCTGGGAGAAGAGACCAACCCCACCTGGCTATAAGCTCCTTTCAGGCCCACCTGGCTACAAGCTCCTTTCAGGTAGTTGTAGACAGCAATGAGGTCTGCCCTGAGCCTCCTCTTCTGCAGGCTACACACTCCCAGCTCTCTCAGCCTCTCCTCACAGGGCTGTGCTCCAGGCCCCTCACCAGTCTTTGTGCCCTTCTCTGGACACCTTCCAGGGGATGTACAGAGACTTGCACCTGGGAAAGAACAATCCCAGGTATCAGTACAGGTTGAGGACTGACCTGCTGAAGATCAGTGAAAGGGAGAAGGACTTGGGAGTCCTGGTGGATGCAATAATGGATGTGAGTCAGTAATGTGCTCTGNTCCTCACAGGGCTGTGCTCCAGGCCCCTCACCAGTCTTTGTGCCCTTCTCTGGACACCTTCCAGGGGATGTACAGAGACTTGCACCTGGGAAAGAACAATCCCAGGTATCAGTACAGGTTGAGGACTGACCTGCTGAAGATCAGTGAAAGGGAGAAGGACTTGGGAGTCCTGGTGGATGCAATAATGGATGTGAGTCAGTAATGTGCTCTGGTGGCCAGGAGAGCCAATGCCATTCTGGGGTGTATTAGCAGGGCTGTGGTTAGTAGGTCAAGAGAGGTTCTCCTATCCCTCTGCTCTGCCCTGGTGAGGCTGGATCTGGACTCTTGTGTCCCGTTCTGGGCACCCCATCTCAAGAAGGACAGTGAGCTGCTTGAGACAGTCCAGCATAGAGCCACAAAAACTATTAAAGAAGTTGAGCATCTTCCTTATGAGGAGAGCCTGAGGGAGCTGGGGCTTTTTAGCTTGGAGAGGAGGAGACTAAGGTATGACCTGATTAAGTCCCTCCCTGGGGAGGCACTATTGACAAGGTCTTGCAGTGACAGGACAAGGGGCAATGGGTTTAAACCGGCAGAGGGGAGATTTAGACTGGATGTCAGGAGGAAGTTGTTTGCAGTGAGGGTGGTGAGACACTGGCACAGGTTGCCCAGGGAGGTTGTGGCTGCTCCCTCCCTGGAGGTGTTCAAGGCCAGGTTGGACGAGGCCTTGAGTGAGCTGTACTAGTGGGAGGTGTCCCTGCCTATGGCAGGGGGTTGGAACTAGATGATCCTTGAGGTCCCTTCCAACCTTACCATTCTATGATTCTATGATTCTATATTTATAACTATGTAAGGGGTGAGTATCTGGAGGCTGTAGCTAGGCTCTACTGGGTGATGCCCAAGGGGCAATGGGTGGAAGCTGAGGCATAGGAGGTTCCATGTGAACCTGAGGATGGATTTTTTTCACCATGAGGGTTACAGAACACTGGAACCAGCTGCCCAGGGTGTTTGGATTTGATGATCCTAAAAGTCTTTTCCAACCTGAACATTTCCATCATTTCATGGTTATTGGTCCTCTTGGTTTCTTTTTTTTTCCCCCAGTGAATGCAGGCAACAAGCTGAGGTTCATGAGTGTTGCAGGAAAGGGTTAACCATGTCTCAACAGCTTGTTGCTAATTCATGGTAAGTTCTCATGAAGGTAAAGAGATAAAAGATTAAAAATGTGTTTAGCCAACCAATTTTATCAAAATAAATTGACTGTCAATTTATGTATGCAGATAGTTATTGTTTTCAGACTTAACAACTCTGCTTCCCTTAGCTTCTCCTCACCAGACCTGTTCTCTAGGACTTCAAGTAGTTGCAGACAGCAATGAGGTCTGCCCTGAGCCTCCTCTTCTGCAGGCTGCACACCCCCAGCTCCCTCAGCCTCTCCTCACAGGGCTGTGCTTCAGGCCCCTCACCAGCCTTGGTGCCCTTCTCTGGACACCTTCCAGCACCTCAATATCTCTCTTGAATTGAGGGGCCCAGGACTGGACACAGCACTCAAGGTGTGGCCTGTGGCCAGTGCTGAGTCCAGGGGCAGAATAACCTCCCTGGTCCTGCTGACCACACTGTTCCTGATCCAGGCCAGGATGCCCTTGGCTCTGCTGCCCACCTGGGCACACTGCTGGCTCATGTTCAGCTACTATCTCCCAGCACCCTCAGGTCCCTTTCTGCCTGGCTGCTCTCCAGCCACTCTGTCCCCAGCCTGTAGTGCTGCTTGGGGTTGTTGTGGCCAAAGTGCAGATCCTGGCACTTGGACTTATTAAATCTCATCCCATTGGCCTCTGCCCACCCATCCAGCCTGTCCAGGTCCCTCTGCAGAGCCCTCCTACCCTCCAATAGATCCACACCTGCTCCTAACTTGGTGCCATCTGCAAACTTACTGATGGAAGACTCAATCCCCTCACCCAGATCATAATAAAGATATAGAACAGAACTGGGCCCAGCACTGATCCCTGAGGGACACCACTGATGACAGCTGCCAACTGGATGTGGCACCATTCACCACCACTCTCTGGGCCTGGCCATCCAGCCAGTTCTTGACCCCTATCAGAGTGAATCTGTCCAAGCCAGGAGCTACCACCTTGGCCAGGAGCTTGTTGTGGCAGATGGCATCAAAGGCTTTGCTGCAGTCCAGGTAGACTACATCCACAGCCTGCCCTGCACTCACCAGGAGGGTAACCTTACCTTAAAAGGAGATCAAGTTCATCAGACAGGACCTGCCCTTCCTAAACCCATGCTTGCTGGGCCTGGCCCCTTGGCTATCCTGTAGGTGCCGTGTGATGACACTCAAGGTGACCTGTTCTATAACCTTGCCTGGTGCTGAGGTCAGGCTAACAGGTCTGTAATTCCCTGGTTCCTGCTTCCAGCCCTTCTTGTGGATGGGCATCACACTGGCAGCTTCCAGTCTTCAGGGACCACTCCAGTAAGCCAGAACTGTTGATAAATGATGGAGAGCAGTTTGGCCAGCTCATCTGCCAGCTCTCCCAGCACCCTAGGATGGATCCCATCTGGTCCCATGGATCCAAGTGGAGTGAGAATCCAAGTGGCTCAGCAGGTCACTCACTGCTTCCTCCTGGATGACAGGGGGACTATACTGGCCCCTGGCTCCATCTGCCAGTTCAAGAGGCCACTTGTCCTGGAGACAACCTGTCCCACTATTGAAGATTGAGGCAAAGAAGGTGTTAAGTACCTTTGCCTTTTCCTCATCTTTTGTTACTATATTCCCCTCTGCATCTAATAAGGAGTGGATGTTGTCCTTGCCCCTTCTTTTACCATTAATATATTTATAGAAGCATTTTTTATTCTCCTTAACAGCAGTGGCCAGCCTAAGTTCTAAATGAGCTTTTGCCTCTCTAATTTTTTTCCTACAAGACCTAGCAACATCCTTAAACTCTTCCTGGGATACCTCCCTTTTTTTCCAAAGGTGATACACCCTCTTTTTTTTCCTTAATCCCTTTAGAAGCTCCTTGCCCACCCAATCTGGCTGTTTCCCTCATGAGCTCATCTTCTGGCACATTGACACAGCCTGTTCCTGTGCCTTCAAGAGTTCTTTCTTGAAGCAGGTCCAGGCCTTGCTGGATTTCTTTGGTTTTTAAGGGCTGTTTCCCAAGGAACTTTCTGAGTTAGTTCCTTAAATAAGCCAAAGTCTGCCCTTTGGAAGTCCAGTGTGGAGGTTTTGTTGCTGCCCCTCCTGGTTTCACTGTATATTGAAAACTCTCTAATTTCATGGTCACTGGACCCCAGGCAGCCTCCAACCACCACATCTCCCACCAGCCCTTCTCTATTTGTGAGCAGCAGGTCAAGCAGGGCTGCACCCCTGGTAGGCTCAGGTAACAGATGAGATAAGAAGTTGTCCTCACACACTCTAGGAACCTTCTAGACTGCCTCTTCTCTGCAGTGTTTGTTGGAGTCCCAGCAGATGTCTGGCAGGTTAAAGTCGCCCACAAGAACAAGGGCAACTGATCTTGAGGCAGCCTTCAACTGCTTAAAGAATAATGAATCAGCCTCTTCTTCCTGGTTAGGTGGTCTATAACAGACTCCAACAGGATGTCAGCCTTGTTGAACTTCCCCCTAATTCTTACCCACAGGGACTCAACCTGATCATCCTCAATCTCTACTCCCATGACATCCAGATCATCCCTAAGCTGTAGACCACTTTTCCCTCACCTGTCTCTCCTGAAGAGTCTGTAGCCATTGCTTACAGCACTCCAGCTGTGTGAGTCATCCCACCACATTTCTGTGATGGCCACAACACCACAGTTTGCCTCTCGTGCCAAGGCTTCCAGCTCCTCTTTAGACTAGATGTTAGGAGGAAGTTCTTTACAGTGAGGGTGGTGAGGCACTGGAACGGGTTGCCCAGGGAGGTTGTGGATGCTCCCTCCCTGGATGTGTTCAAGGCCAGATTGGATGAGGCCTTGAGTAACCTGTACTAGTGGGAGGTGTCCCTGCCTATGGCAGGGGGTTGGAACTGGATGATCCGTGAGGTCCCTTCCAACCTTACCATTCTATGATTCTATGATTCTATGATTGCCCATACTGTGTGCATTAGTGTACAACACTTCAACTGGGCTGCAGGTTTTAACCCTGTCTCTGGCCTGCCACCCTTAGCTTTGTCTCTGGTACTGCTGTGTGTGACCCCTTCCCCTTCCAGCCTAGTTTAAAACCTTTCAGCAAGCCCTGCCAGCTCCTGTGCCAGGATCTTTCTCCCCCTCTGAGGCAGCTGTACCCATCCGTCCCTAGCAGGCCTGGGGCCATATAAAGTTGCCCAAGATGAAAGAACCCAAAGTTTTGTTGGTGGCAGCAGCCTCTGAACCACCTATTAATCAGACCTGAGTTCCTACTCCTCTCAGCATTCCAACCTGCAACTAAGGGTATTGATGAAAAGATTACCTGTGCCCCTGATCCCTCATCTACTTCTCCCAGTGCCTTGAAGTCCCTTTTGATTGTCTTTAGACCTCTGGTATGGACCTCATCATTTCCCACCTGTATAACCAACAAGGGATAGTAGTCAGAGGGCTGCACTACAGCAGGCAGCCTTCTGGTGACTTCCCTGACCCGGGCCCCAGGGAGGCAGCAGAATCTCTCCAGGGAAGGAGACTTGTATGTGTAATTTGTGTGTAGCCATGGATGCAGTCTGATGTGTAACTGCATATGTAGATGCCTTAGCATCTTAACTCTTTCCACCATAATCTGGTGCTCAGAAGGACAAGTTCCTTTTACACCCAAGCTTACAAGTCCATATTCAGCTTTTTTTTTTTTCCCAGTGACAAGGTGGATGATGCTTTAATAGCCACAGAGTGCTTGAATCACAAACCATACATTACTACTGGGGTTTTTTTTTTTGTTTCACAAAAAGCAGGGTTGCCATGGCAACAGAACAGCCTGGTATTTAATTCCACTTAAGCACCCACAGAAGATAAGCACGGAGGGGCTCTCTGAGGTCAGCGAGCCCTGTCCCTGCTGCCTCCACTCCCTTCCATGATTTAAACACTGAATCATAGAATGGTGGGGGTTGGAAGGGACATCATCCAATCCCCATGCTAAAGCAGAGGCACCCACAGAAGTTTGCTCAGGATCACAATGGCTGGGTGGGGGTTGGAATCTCTGCAGAGAAGGAGACTCCACAACCTCTCTGGGCAGCCTGCTCCATGGCTCCAGCATCCTCACATCAAACAAGTTTCTCCTCCTGTTCAGATGGAAACGGTAACGCCTGTTGCCCCTTGTCCTGTCACTGGGCACCACTGACAAGAGTACAGCCCCATCCTCTTGCTCCTCACATGACCCTTTGCTCTTGCTGAGCATTGAGAAGATCCCCTCTCCATCTGTCTTCTTCCAGGCCAAACAACCCCAGGTCTCTCAACCCTTCCTCATCAGAGAGCTGTTGCAGTCCCTTCATCATCTTTGTAGTCTCTCTTGGGCACTTTCCAGTAGTTCTCTATCCCTCTTGAACTGGAGACCCAGAACTGGACCTGGTACTCCAGACGTGGTCTGTGATGGTTTGGGCGTTCCCCACCCCCCCACACTTTGTAAAATCATCCAGACTAGACTCAGCCAGCTGGAAGTTAAGGACTGAAGCTCTATTTACAGCTCAGCACAATGTACAAGCAGAGATATACACTATAGACAGGAATAGTTACAGAAATAGACAAGTTAAAGGTAATACAGAAACACAACAACCCTCCCAGAAATCAGAGACCTCAGGAGGGGCTCCCAACTACCCTTCCACCTTCTCCCCAGCCCTATACCTTACCCCAAGGTTTGCCTTACATGCAAGGTGAGTTTGGAGGATGGGCCAGGGGAGTTAGAAGGAAAGTGGTTAGTGAGGTTACTCAACAGAGAGGAGAAAAGCCAGGAGCTGCTAGACAGCCCTAGTGTGTCTACATCTAAGTGTCTTATCTTTGCTTTGTATTCTTATCCATCTCAGCAAGCCTATGGGTGAAGCAGACATCACCATTTTTTGCTTTTCACAGCCTATGGTACAATTTTCTCCATTAAAATATTCCAATTAGCCTCAAACCAGCACACAGTCTCACCAAGGCAGAGTAAACTGAGGTAGTTAACTATATAGAAAGAAACCCAGGAATTTCCTTCTTTATCTACCCAAGTTTACTGTTAGTGAGGAGAAAGTCATCTTCTGTGGAGCTGTTCTGCTCAGGATATGTGAGTGGCATTGAGAGGAGAACCATGACATCCCTCTGACAAGCACTATCAACATTAATTGGTTTCATTTCTCTTTCAGTGTCTGTGTCGTTAATGAGATTTGTGATCTAATTTTTCATGTCTTTGTCAGATCAGCTGGGAATAATTTTTTCTAACAAACATTTATGGACATAATATGCAGACCTTCATCCTTTTTACAATCCAGCCTTCTCCAGAAAGTCCTGCTCTTCTGACAGATGAGTTTAATAAAAGAACCTCAGAGCTGAGCAGTCTGAAACATAAGAATTCGATAATAATAAAAACTTGACCTACCCCAAATCAAAGCATTTTTTCCTAAAGCATCATCAGATTTAACTCTCATAACCTCATCTCAGACCATTGATCTGCAATCACGCTGCACGCATCAGACTCGTTCCACAAATGAGGCTACAAGAAGCCATCTGGATTGGTCAATTCCTTACAGAACACTTTGGAGACCCTCTGCTGAGCTTCATCTTCAGCCAGCACTGAGACTGTCTGATTCAGTCAGGACAGCAGACCCTCTGCTGTGCTTCATCTTCAGCCAGCACTGAGACTGTCTGATTCAGTCAGGACAGGAAACCCTCTGCTGAGCTTCATCTTCAGCCAGTACTGAGACTGTCTGATTCAGTCAGGACAGGAGACCCTCAGCTGCCCATCATCTTCAGCCAGCACAGAGACTGTCTCTGATTCAGCCAGGACAGGGAACCCTCAGCTGCCCAACAAGGGACTGCAGCCCATGGATTGCATCTGCAGGAGAGAGCTGAGGGATCAGCAGGGCCAAGTCTCTTCTGGATGCTGCTCCAGGAGGACTTTGTCCCTTCTGCCTCTCATCCCCATCCCTGTGCTCCTGAAGCCAGTTCCCATCTGCTGCTGAGTCTACTCTGGGACTTGTCCAGTTCCTGACCCCAATATCAGTGATGCCAAAGGTGCCATCATTGCCATCAAGGATTGGTTTCCATGTTGGTTTGCGTCTCTTTTCCATGGTTCTTATTCCCATCCCAGCTGTTTGAGATTCTTTCCCACCCCATCAGCCTCTATTCTTCCCTTTGTCCTCTCTTTGGGAAGACAAAAGGGCAGAGAGCCTCTGACACTCCTCTGGTGGCCAGCACAGCCCTGACCCTTGACAATCCACCGACATCTCAGGTCTTCAATGGAGATAAAAACAATCTGTTTAAAATATAATAGGAAAATAATAAGGAGCCTTGTGACTGATCTGATTCTGCTCCTGTGGTGGTGCAGCAGGAACAGAGACAAGACACAAGGTCTCACAGTGCTGTCTGATGCCATGGAAGACACCCAACTGACACCAACCAAACATAGCTGAGCTTGTATGATCCTGCAGTTCATTAAGTAGAAAATGGCAGCAGAGAAAGAAGAAAAGAATAGTTTCAGTTCAAATGCTATGGAACAGAATGTGCTACTTCATTCTGCCTGTCCTTGAACCTTCCAGGGCTGGGGCACCTGTTATCAAGTCCACCAGTATCATTTTCCACCTATTTTTGTGTGATTCTGGCAGAAAGTCTCTTTAGTCCAGTGGTGTACGAGGAGAATAACAATGAGCAGGAGAGCTCTGATGGCTTAAGGGCAAAAATTCCTCATTGAACACGTGGTAGGAATTTCATTTTGCAGAGGGGACTTCAGTGCCAGGGTGGTGATGTGGGGGTGGATGGTGTGAGGGGGCCCTCACCTCGTCGGCTCATTAAAAATGCTTTAATTCAGAAGCAGTTTCTGGCCCCTGGGGGTGAGCTGGGAAGTGCTGACTCCATCCTGCTGCTCTACCAGTCTGGGGTGAGCAGTGAGCCCATGGCTGGTGTCTACATCAGCTGTGAGATGTTGAGGATTTTTTGTTTTTTTTAATCTTCAAGAGCCATTTCCACTCATCAGAAAGGCTTTCTGGCTCCTAAACTGCTTCTAATGAGATGGACCTGGGTTTTCTATGTGATAGATTATCCCCCACCACCACCCCCCAAAAAAAAAAGTTGAATTTAAAATAATTTCTAATTTTAAGATGCTCAGCTGCTGTTAACCTTCTAATTGTTTTCTCTAGGAAATCACTTCCAGAATTTACAAACACTTCTAGCACTCTTCTACCACATCCTCCCTGTGAATCACCCATAATTACTTAGAAAAGGAAATTTGACCTGCCTCTTTAGTCTTTATTCTCAATTATCCCTCCAATTACAGCAAATGGGGTCTAACCCAACTTCTCTAACCCACACTTAGCTGCTCTGCAAAGACGTTGGCAGTCATCCCACTCATTGGAGAAAACCTCCCAAGCTCATAGAACCATAAAATCAGAGAACGGTAGGGGTTGGAAGGGACCTCTGGAGGTCATCCACTCCAATGCCCCTGCCAAAGCAGGATCGCCCAGTGCAGGTCACACATCCAGATGAGTCTTGAGAGAAGGAGACTCCACAACCTCTATGGGCAGCCTGCTTCAGGGCTCCAGAACCCTCACATCAAAGAACTTTCTCCTCATGTTGAGGTGCAATTTTAAATGTTCAAGTTTGTGCCCATTAGCTCTTGTCCTATAACAGGGCACCACTGAGAAGAGCCTGGGCCCTTCTCCTTGCCTCTCACCTTCCAGATATTTATAGACATTAGAATCACAGAATCACAGAATAGTAAGGTTGGAAGGAACCTCAAGGATCATCTAGTTCCAATCCCCAGCCATAGGCAGGGACACCTCTCACTACTACAGGTCACTCAAGGCCTCCCCCAACCTGGCCTTGAACACCTCCAGGGAGGGAGCAGCCACAACCTCCCTGGACAACCTGTGCCAGTGTCTCACCACCCTCACTGCAAACAACTTCCTCCTAACATCCAGTTTCAATCTCCCCTCTGACAGTTCAAACCCATTGCCCCTTGTCCTGTCATTGCAAGACCTTGTCAATAGTCCCTCCCCAGCCTTCCTGCAGGCCCCCTTCAGATCCTGGAAGGCTACTCTAAGGTCTCCTGGAAGCCTTCTCTTCTCCAGGTTGCAGAGCCCCAACTCTCTCAGCCTGTCCTCATAGCAGAGCTGCTGCATCCCTCTGAGCATCGTTGTAACCTCCTCTGGACCTGCTCCAAGACTTCAATGTCCTTCCTGTGCTGGGGGCTCCAGAATTGCATACAGGACTCCAGATTAGTCAAATCTTCTCTCAGTGTTTCTTCTCCAGGTTAAAGAGCCCCAGATCTCTTAGTCTTTCCTCATTAGGCAGATATTCCAGTCCCTTCATCATCCTCACAGCCTCTGATGGACTCTCTCCAGCAGTTCTCTGCAGCTCTGGACCTTGAGAGCCCAGAACTGGACACAATACTCCAGATGTGGTCTCAACAGTGCAGAGCAAAGTGGGAGGAGAACCTCCCCCAGAGGCAGGAGATGTATCAGACAGCAAAAATCCCATTTGCACACAATGGAGCACTGAGTGTTTATGGCTTTGCTGGGAAGGGCTTGGAAGTCTCGCTGCCACAGTACCAAAGAAAGCACATTTCTGGAGTTCCACGTCAGCTTTTGATGACCCAAATTCTCTGCTGTCAAGGAGCATCTCAGCTTCTCTTCCTGGCAGTGACGAAGATGAACTTGTGATATACCATCACATAACTGCAGGCATTGGAAGAGGCTGCCCATGGAGGTGGTGGAGTCACAACCCCTGGAGTTGTTCAAGAAATGCATGAACATAGCACTTAGGGACACAGTTTAATGGCCATGGTGGTGTTGGGTTGATGATTGGGCTCAATGATCTTAGAGTCTTTTCCAAACAAAACAAGCCTCTGATTCTATGATTTGTTACCTGATCTTACCTTCTCACACTCTCAGTATAATGGGGGGTTGGAAGGAACCTCTGGAGATGAAGAAGAAAATCCATCAGAAAACTGAATCATGTTTGATCATAACGAATAAGAAAGTCAGATTCAGTCCTGTGGTGGTTTGAGGCCTATTGGAATATTTTAACAAAAAGAATTATATTATAGGTTGTGAAACACAAACAATGGTGATGTCTGCTTCACTCACAGGCTTGCTCAGATGTTTAAAAACAAAGCACAAATGTAGAAAAGATAGAGAGAGAGTCTCTCTCTCTGTCTGGGAGCTTCTGTATCTTCTCCTCTCCGCTGTGTAACCCAACTAACCACTCTGCTTCTAACTCCGCTGGCTGATGCTCCAAATTCACCCTCCATGTAAGGCAGACCCTGGGGTAAGGCATAGGGGTCGAAAGAAGGTGGAAGGGTGGTTGGGAGTCCCTCCTGAGGTCTCTGATTTCTGGAAGGGGAGTTGTGTTTCCGTATTACCTTTAGCTTGTATATCTCTGTAACTATTCCTGTCTATAGTGTATATCTCTGCTTGTACATTGTGCTGAGCTGTAAACAGAGCTTCAGTCCTTAACTTCCAGCTGGCTGAATGTAGTCTGGGTGAATTTTCATAGTGTGTGTGTGGAGTTAACTCCCAAACCATCACAAGTCCTAAGGGCTTTTGGACTCCTGGTTCCATCTGAAACTAGAACACAGGAAGTCTTACTTCAGCTTGAAAAGGAGTTTAACTTGAAGGAACTTGAACTTAAGGAGAAAATTATTCCGCGTGAGGGTGCTGGAGTCCTGGAACAGGCTGTCCAGAGAGGTTGTGGAGCCTTCTTTGGAGAGATTTCAAACCCACCTGGACATTGTGATCATACACTCATAGCATGGTTTGGGTTGGAAGTGACCTCTGAAGGTCATCCAGTCCAACCTCTGAAGTAGGCAGGAACATTCTCCACTAGATCAGGTTACTCAGAGCCTTGTCAAGCCTGACCTTGAATATCCCCAGGGATGGAACCTCAACTACCTCCCTGGCCAAGTGTGCTGGTTTGAGGCTAATTGGAGTATTTTAATAAGAAAAATCAGATTATAGGCTGTGAAAAGCAAACAGTGGTGATGTCTGCTTCACTCATAGGCTTGCTGAGATGGATAAAAACAAGGACACAAACACAGATAACACAGAGAGAGTCTCTGTGTCTGTTGGTGTGTCTGCTGGCTTTTCTGCTGTGTAACCCAACTAGTCACTCTGCTTCTAAATCCCCTTGCCCATCCTCCAAACTCACCTTGCATGTAAGGCAGACCCTGGGGTATCATCTTTAACTTGTATATTTCTGTAACTATTCCTGTCTATTGTGTATCTATCTGCTTGTATATTGTGCTAAGCTGTAAATAGAGCTTCAGTCCTTAACTTTCAGCAGGCTGAGTCTAGTCTGGGGGATTTTCATAGTGTGTGGGGGAGGGTAACACCCAAACCATCACACCGAGCTGCTGTGTGTGCAACTGATTTAGCAGAGAGGTTGAACTGGATAATCTCCAGGGGTCCTTTCCAACCCCCACCAGCCTGGGCACCTGTGATTCTGCAAGCAAACAAACAAGAGATGCTACCCAGCACAGGAACTCTCACCTAAATAAAATACAGAGATTAAGGAACTCTCCATCACTTTGTTCTAAGCAAACTGAGGTTCTGCGCTCTTTGGATATAAAGATCTTGTCACTGTTGCTCTCAAATGAACGGGTAAAACCCAGGGAAAAAAAAATAATCAGCATAGCTCAGACAATAATTCCCTATCTACAGCATTCCATCATTCCTGTTCTTGCTCATTGCATGTATCTGATTTGTCTTTATTACCATAAGCAAAATAAAGCTAATATTTGGACTTCCAGCAAAGCATACAAGAGATACAAAATAAATGCATTTTTTGTGACTCATAAATAAGCCCCTTTTTGTAGTCAGTGTAACAAAGGCATCAGAATTCTTATCAGCACCATACACATTGGGGACTGTTAATAATGTTGGGAATCATCAATAACAGAGAGTCCTGAAAAAATCTGCTAGAAAAAATTAAACACATTAAATGAGTTGCACTGCAGAGTCACTGCTGCAGGCTGCAGGAGAAATGGCCTTTGTCACACACATACACACACAGAGTAAATCTAGAGGGGTTAAGGTGTTTCAGTACTTGAGTCACAGAATTCCACAATCCCAGCATGGCAGGGTCTTGGGAGGGACTTCTGGAGATCAAAGAATGGTAAGGTTGGAAGGGACCTCAAGGATCATCTAGCTCCAACCCCCTGCCATAGGCAGGGACACCTCCCACTAGTACAGCTCACTCAAGGCCACCTCCAACCTGGCCTTCAACACCTCCAGGAAGGGAGCAGCCACAACCTCCCTGGGCAACCTGTGCCAGTGTCTCACCAGCCTCACTGCAAACAACTTCCTCCTAACATGGCCCAGGCCAACCTCTTGAAATTCAATAAGGCCAAGTGTAAGGTCCTGCACCTGGGTAGGCACAATCCCAAGCATAAATACAGGCTGGGTGGTGAATGGCTGGAGAGCAGCCCTGAGGAAAAGGACCTTGGAGTCTGGGTTGATGAAAAGCTCAACATGAGTCTGCAGTGTGCACATGCAGCCCAGACAGCCAACCAAGTCCTAGGCTGCATCAAGAGCAGCGTGGCCAGCAGAGCAAGGGAGGTGATTCTGCCCCTTTACTCTGCTCTCGTCAGACCCCACCTGGAGTACTGTGTGCAGTTCTGGAACCCTCAGCACAGGAAGGACATGGAAGTGTTGGAGCGGGTCCAGAGGAGGGCCACAAAGATGATCAGAGGGCTGGAGCAGCTCTCCTATGAGGACAGGCTGAG
>VWZE01020929.1:7717-24850 GCA_013396675.1 Eubucco bourcierii | reverse complement strand
CCAACTCTCTCAGCCTGTCCTCAGAGCAGAGCTGCTGCAGCCCTCTGAGCATCTTTGTGGCCTCCTCTAGACCCACTCCAGCAGTTCCATGTCCTTCCTGAGCTGGGGGCTCCAGAACTGCACACAGATCACCCACTCCAAGCTCTCTGTTGAAACAGGGGCACCCACAGCAGCTTGCCCAGCTGGATTTGAAATCTCTCTAGAGAAAGAAATTCCACAATCTCTCTGGGCAGCCTGCTGCACAGCTCCAGCACCCTCACATGAAAACAAGCTTCTTCTCATCCTCAGGTGGAACCTCCTTGGTTCCAGTTTGTGCCTCTTGCCCCTTGTCCTGTCACTGGGCACCACTGAAATGAATCTGGCCCCATCCTCTTTCCCCAACAAGTCCTTCAGCTCCTGCTGAGCATTGCTCAGATCCCCTCTCAGGCTACTTTTCTGCAGGCTCAACAGCCCCAGGGCTCTCAGCCTTTCCTCCTCACAGAGATGCTCCAGGTCCCCAGCATCTTTGAAGCCTCCACTGCACTCTGTCCAGTAGTTCCCTGTCTCTCTCGAATTCAGGAACCCAGATATGGACACAGGACTTCAGGTATGTCCTCACTAGGAGACCTCATTATCACAGACTGGGACATAAAGGCTGACTACCAGGAGGATGGAGACTCCTTTTGTAGCAAGAGTCCCATGGAGAAGACAAGAGGTGATGGGGACAGGTCGCTGGTGAGAGATTCCTCTTGGACTCCAGAAGGAAATGTTTCCCATGAGAACACTTGGCCATTAGAGTCATCTCCCAAGGAAATTAGTGGATTCATAGAAAGGTAAGGTTGGAAGGGACCTCAAAGATCATAAAATGGTAAGGTTGGAAGGGACCTCAAGGATCATCTAGTTCCAACCCCCTGCCATAGGCAGGGACACCTCCCACTAGCACAGGTCACTCAAGGCCTCGTCCAACCTGGCCTTGAACACCTCCAGAGAGGGAGCAGCCACAACCTCCCTGGGCAACCTGTGCCAGTATCCCACCACCCTCAGTGTCTCATCTTCCTCTATACAGGACAGCTTAAAGACTCAGCTTGACAGAATGCTGGGCCAGCTTTTTTCAACTGGACTTTTTTCACCTGAGAAGTTTGGACCAGATGATCCTCGGGGTCCCTTCCAACCTTGAATTCGGTCATTCTTTGCTGTGAAGGTACTGGAGCCCTGGATCAGGCTGCTCAGAGAGATTGTGGAGCCTCCTATGGAAAGATTTTGAGCCCAACTGGACATTATAATCCTGGGCAAGCTGCTGTGGGTGCCCCTGCTTTAGCAGGGCGGTCAGATGGTCGATCTCCAGAGGTCCCTTCCAACCTCCACCATGCTGGGATTGTCTGATATCTTTCTGCTGAACATTCACAGAGCTCTGCCCATCATCTCTGGAGAACTTGACCAGCTTTTGAAGATGCAAATATTCATTATCATAAAGAAATCTCCCTTTCATTGTTGAAAACAGGTTGATCTTTTGAGGACACTTGCAGCCATTTCTGGGTTGTAATCTCAAATGCTCATGTTTTCTATGGATGATGATGCAGCCCATCAGACACAGCATGGCCAGTGAGGCAGTTTGGAGAGGCAGTCACCATGTCTGCTGCTTTATGAGTGGTTTCCATCATCGATTTTCACTTTTCAGCTGAGATAATGGGCACTTTGCATGGAGAATTTATAGCCAGGAACATCCCTTCCATATTGGCACATGAAATGGGCATGGCTTTTATTGCAGCAGTGCTTTATTGATTTTGCAATAGGTTGCTCAGTTCCAGGAGCAAAGGGTCTAATTTTGCTTTACCTGGAAGAAGTAGTTCTCCCACGACTCTATGTTCATGATTTAACTTCCCAGAACCATCTCACAACTTTGACTTTCAAAGCAGTTTTATGCCCATCTGGCTTTGTTAACACAGCATAAAACACACAAAATTAAGAGCAGAAAGTGAGAAAGTGACATGGAGGACTTTAAATGGGCATTTATAGAATCATAGAATCGTGTTAGTTGGGGAAAGAAAAACCAACAAGTCCAAACATTGATTTGTATCTTGGTTGACTCTTCATCTTTAGAAACATTCAAACCCTGCCTAGTTGTGCTCCGCTGTGATCTTCTTTAGGTGAGAATCTGCCTTGGTAGGGGAATTGGACACTGAATCACAATGGTTTGGATTGGAAGGGGCCTTAAAGATCATCTACTTCCAACTCCTCTGCCATGGGCAGGGACACATCACATTAGACCAGGTTGCTCAAGACCTCATCTAACCTGGCCTCTAACACCTCCAGAGAGGGGGCATCCACACCTCCCCGAGGTAGCCCCTTCCAGCACCTCCCCACCTTCACTGTGAAGTTTCTTCCTAATCTCCAGTCTAAATCTGCCCTCTTCCAGCTCAAAGCCATTGTCCCTCATCCTGTCACTACAAGCCACTGTGGAAAGGAAGTGTGTGAATCTATGAGGCCACACACAGATGCTCTCTGCTTCACAAATGCTGTCTCCTGAGTTAGCTGTGAAGCCAATGAAGAATAACCTGCTCTTCTGTTGATGTGGATCCCTTCTGTTGAGGGATCACCAGGGTCAAGCCTCTTCTCCCCTGGCCAGTGTCCCAGGTGGTTTCTGTCCCTTCTGCCTTCCATCCCCATCCCTGTGATCCTGAATCTGTACTAGTGGGAGGTGTCCCTTCCTATGGCAGGGAGTTGAAAATAAATGATCTTTGAGGTCCCTTCTGACCTTACCACTCTATGAATCCAGTTCCAGAATTCAACTTGTGAACCCAGCTCTCATCTGCTGCTGAGTGCAGCTTGGGGCTTGCCCAGTGTCTGCCCCCAGTATCAGTGGCACCAAAGGTGCCATCATTGTCATCAGGGCTTGAGTTCCACAGTGTTTTTTCTCTCTTTCTCTCTATTCCACAACATTGTTGTTCTTTCCACCCCAGTTGGTTGAGCTTCTTTTCAGCCCCATCAGTCTCTCTTCCTCCTTCCCTTTGAGAAGGCAGATGGGGTTCATGGGAAAGCCAGGCCAGCCCTGACCCTTGACAATCCACCAACCTTTTAGGACTTCCATGGAGATAAAAGCAATCTGGTTCAAATAATAGGAAAAGAATAAGGAGACTGATGCTATGACTTATTTCTGCTCCTGTGCTGGAGCAGCAGGAACTGGTGGCAAGCCCAACCCTCAGCCTTGACACAAATATTTGGTTAAAAATAAAGACAAAAGCTCCAAAACATGCAACCATGCTTCTGCACAAGAAACTTCAGGAAGGAAAAGGTACCGCAGGTAAACTATTTGGAGAGGCAGCTGAGTAGTTACTCTACCCAGTATGAATTAGTTCACTTTTCTCCCCTTCCTTTACAGTCCTTATAACCATAACTTTGTTTAAAATGTAGCTTTTTTTTCTTTCCACTGTGACTCTAATAATTTCTTAGCAAAGATATTTTTCATAGCTGGACTAGACGCTGAGGATTTTTTTGTTGTTGTTTGCTTCTATAATTGCTTGGTAATTATTTTCCGAGTGCTGAAACAACACTTTTCACAGTTTATTAAAAAGCATTTTTGAAAGCATTCCCCCAGGGCATTGTCAACATTTTATTGCTATCACTACCAGCCAGCACCAATGAATAATCAGCAGCCCTGCTAGCTGATGTCAAACAGATGAGAACTCTTGGAGGTTTATGTAGAAATTAAAGTTTCATGTCAGACTGGAGATGTTTTCATGCAGGAATGGAGCTGACCTTCTGCTATCAGTCTGGGACAGCCTCATTCCCTTCAGTGCTGAGGTGGAACATCTCAGCATGAAAACCTGGGGGCTCCTGGGGCTGTGGTCATAGAACCATTAGGGTTAGAAAAGATCTCTAAAGTCATGAAGTCCAATCTTATAATCCACCCGTCCAGGACCTCTGGTGGTCTCAAAACCCCGGCTGCTCCCAAACGCTCTTTTAGTGGTAGCATTGATTAAAATTCTCTTTGACTCCAAAATGATCAGTTTTGCCCAGATGCTCCTCTTGTTGTGCTGACTGACTCACTGAATCATAGAGTCATTCAGGCTGGAAAAGATCTCCAGGATCATCAAGTTGAACCCCCAACCTGACAGTACCGTGGCCATTAAATCATCTGCTCAAGTGCTATGTCCACAGGTTGCCTGAACACCTCCAGGGATGATGACTCCACCACCACCTCCCTGGGCAGCCTGTTCCAATGCCTGACCACTTTTGCAGGAAAGGATTTTTTCCCTACTGTCCAAACTAATCCTCCCCTGGCACAATTTCAGGTCATTTCCTCTCCTCCTATCACCTGATACTAGGGAGAAAAGAACAACCCCACCTCACTCCAACCTCCTTTCAGGCAGTTGTAGAGAGCAATGAGGTCTTCTATCAGCATCCTCCAGACTAAACAACCCCAGTTCCCTCAGCCACTGCTGAGACCTGTTCTCTAGACCCTGCACCAGCTGTGCTGACTTTCTCTGATCAGGACACATGCATGCAAAAAACATTTGGGAGTATCAAGTGTGAGTCTCCTTCCAGAGAAAGAGACTCCACAAACTCTCTGGGTAGCCTGCTCCAGGGCACCCTCACAGTAAAGAAGTTTCTCCTGATGTAGAGGTGGAACTTCCAATGTTCCAGTTTGTTCCTGTTGTCCCTTGACCCATTGCAGGACACCACTTAAAGAGACTGGCCCCTTCTTCTTGACACTCACCTTCCAGATGTCTATAAACACCGAGAGGGTCCCCTCTCAGGCTGCTCTTCTCCAGGCTAAGCAGCCCCAGGTCTCTCAGTATTTCCTCATGTCCTGGTTTGAGGCTAATTGGAATATTTTAGTAAGAAAAAAAGATGATAGGTTGTGAAAAGCAAACAGTGGTGATGTCTGCTTCACTCGCAGGTTTGCTGAGATGGATAGAAACAAGGACATAAAGATAGGTAAGACAGAGAGTGTCTCTCTCTGGGAGCTGCTGGCCTTCTGCTGTGTAGCCCAACTAATCACTCTGCTTCTAACCCCCCTGGCCCATCCTCCAAACTCACCTTGCACATAAGACAGACCCTGGGATAAGGTAGAGGGGTGGGAAAAAAGGTAGAAGGGCAATTGGGAGCCCCTCCTGGGGTCTCTGATTTCTGGGAGGGGGATTGTGTTTCTGAATTACTTTTAGCTTGTATATTTCTGTAACTATTCCTGTCTATTGTGTATATCTCTGCTTGTACATTGTGCTGAGTTGTAAATAGAGCTTCAGTCCTTAACTTCCAGCTGGCTGAGTCTAGTCTGGGTGATTTTTCATAGTGTAGCAGGGTGGGGACCTCCCAAACCGTCACACCTCATCAGACAGTTTCCAGTCCCTACATCACCCTCATAATTTCCATTGGACTCTCTCCAGTAGTTCCCTAACCTCTTGAATTGGGAAGCCCAAAATACCCCAGACATGGCCTTACTAGGGCAGTGCAGAGGAGGAGGAGAAGCTCTCCCAGGAGCAGGAGATGTATCAGAGAGCCAAAATCCCATTTGCACACAACAGAGCTCTGAGCACTTACAGCTTTGTTAGGAAGGGCTCAAAAGTCTCGCTACCACAACACCAAAGAAAGGAGAATGGGAGGAGAATCTCCCTTGACCTGCTGGCCGCACTCTTCTAAATGCACCACAGGCCTTCTTGGCTACCAGGGTGCATTGCTGGCTCATGGGTAACTTAAATTATCCACCTGTACTTCAAAGTCCTGCTCCAGTTAGCTGCTTTCCAGCAGATCAACCTCTCACCTCTACTGCTGCACGGTGCTGTTCCTCCCCAGGTGCAGTGACTCTACAACAAGAGAGAAAAAAAAAAAATAAATAAAAAGTGAACTGGGGGCTGATTAAGATGAAAGCCTCCAGTCCCTCTCCCTCTGCTCCCATCACACTGACATTTCTTAAGTAAGACATATTAGAAGCAGCAACTGCACATTTCTACAGGTGGGAAATAAACGTTTTGCTTCTCTTCTGATGCTCTCCTCATAAACTAAATCATGTAAATGAGTCCTGCCACGAGCAGTGCAGTGCTGGATATGAACCCCTCATTTTAATACCGTGATTATAAAAGACTAGGAGTAGAACCGTTGCCTTGCAGGCATGATGAGCTTTAATGAACTAAAAGTTTTCCTCCTCACTGTAGAGGCAGGAGGGTGTCCCCACCTCTGGAGCAGGTATTGTCTTTAGCAGGATGAGAAACCCAGGGCTACCAGGAGCATATTGTCCCAAAACCAAGAGGGCATTCACCTCACAGAAACACAGAATATATTGGGTTGGAAGAGACCTTCAAGATCATCCAGTCCAACCTTCAATCCAGCGCTGAAGGGCCAGCATTAAACCAAGTCCCTAAGCACTGGGTTCACAAGTCACTTAAACCCCCTCCCCCCAGGGATGGTGACTCCACCACTGCTTTGGGCAGACCATTCCAGTGTTTGATAAGCCTTTCAGTGAAGAAGTATTTCCTGATATCCAGCCTAAACCAGTGAGGAAAGCTGATAGACTGCTTAGATATGGTGTTGTGGTGATGCACGGAACAAGTTATGTTAGCTTTAAACTCATTGGGTCACAGAATCATGGAAAGTGAGGGCTGGGAAGGAGTTTTCAAAGATCTTGTTACCTAAGCCCCCCCTCCCACTCAGCAGGGACATCTGTAACCAGAGCAGATTGCTCAGAGACCCAAACAGCCTAACCTACAATGGTTTTGGGGATGGGGCATCTCCCACCTCTCTGGTCAGCTTGGGTCAGTCTCTCACCACCCTTAATGTCTGTGATGATTGGTAGTTACCTGTCCCCCACACGATGAAAAACCACTCAGCCAGCTGGAAGTTAAGGACTGAAGCTCTATTTACAGTTTAGCACAATATACAAGCAGATATATACACAATAGACAGGAATAGTTACAGAAATATACAAGTTAAAGGTAATACAGAAACACAACTCCCCTCCCAGAAATCAGAGTCCCCAAGAGGGCCTCCCAACCACCCTTTCACCTTCTCCTCACTCCTGTACCTTACCCCAGGGTCTGTCTTATGTGCAAGGTGAGTTTGGAGGATTGGCAAAGGGAGTTAGAAGTGGAATGGTTAGTTGGGTTACACAGCCACAAAAGCCCAGGGAGCAAAGACACCAACTCCAACAGAGAGAGAGAGAGAGACTCTCTGTGTTACCTATCTTTGCGCCCTTGTTTTTAATCCATCTCAGCAAGCCTATGAGTGAAGCAGACATCACCACTGTTTGCTTTTCACAGCCTATAATCTAAATTTTTTTCATTAAAATTTTCAAATTACCCTCAAACCAGTAGTGTGTCAAATATTTCTTCCAATTCAAGTAATCTCCCCTTGTCCTGTCACAACAAAATTCTATCCCCAGTTTTCTTAAGTGCACCTTTAAGCACCGCAAGGCCACCAGAGGGTGACCCTGGAGCCTTCTCCAGGCTGAACAAACCAAATTCTCTCATCCTGGCCTCAGAGCAGAGGGTTTCCAACCCTCTCATCAGTGTTGTGGTCTTCTCTGGCCCCACTGCAACAGGTTCCCATCTCTACTGTGCTGAGGCCTCCAGATCTGGCCCCAGTGCTGCGGGCGAGAGCAGTCCTGAGAGTAGGGCCACCTCACTTGACTCTATCATGTGCAATTCCAGGTTCAGACTCAATTCTTAGTTTCTAAGCAGAGAGCACATGGAATTCATAGCAGAGAATTTCAAGCTGAGACACATTTCATTCTGAACTCCTTCTCATCCAGATCTACTTACCCACTAACGAGACAACTCCTGGCAGCACTATCTAGGTGAGTAGTCTCACCAAGCTGCCCTGCAGTACTGTAATTCATTATTGATTGAGTTGGAGTAGGTGGATAATTACAGAACTCTCTTCAGAGGTCAGCTGAAAGCACAAAAAAACCCTCTTTGCAGAGGCCAGGATTTTCAAAGCAGCCCAATATTTACAGAATTGAGGATAAAAATAAGAGATGAGGGTGCAGAAGGTCCCAATGGTAGAATTCCAAGTCACGTCCACTCACAATCTCACTGCATTGGCAGAGCAACACAGCCCAGATCTGTAGGAAATACAGGGCTTGGAATAGTCCCTGCCAGTCAGGACTTCTGGTTTGATGTTTTCATCAGACTGGACCATAATAACCTGAGGGAACTGAGGTTGTCCAGTCTGGAGAAAAGGAAGCTGAAGGGAGACCTTCTGCCTCTGTCCAACTCCCCAAAAGGAAGTTGGAGTGAGATGGTGGTTGGTCTCTTCTCCCAAGAAACAAGTGATAGGACTAGAGAAAAAGGCCTCAGGTTTCCCCAGGGGAGGTTTAAGTTGGACATCAGGAACAATTTCTTCCTCTAAAGGGTTGTCCAGGTCTGGCCCAGGCTGCCCAGGAAAGTAGTGAAGTCCCCATCCCTGGAGTGTTTTCAAAGCCCTGGAGATGTGATGCTGAGGACATGACTTAGTGGTGACTTGGCAGTGTTGGGTTAATGATCCTGAAAGTATTTCCCAACCCCAAAAAATAATTGCTCATTCTAATGTGCTGAAATTATTTCTCTGGGCACAGCAGAGAACACCTGTGCCTGCTCTGAACTGCACCTCCAACAAGAGTCACCTAGAAGAAATAAATGTGTTTTGGCTTCATTTACTCAAAAAGATGCATGGAAGCTGTCAGAAAGGAACGGACTGTGCTTATTAGAGAAACTTCAGCTATTTATTTAGAATAAATGGAATCATGTTAATATTTGATATCAGCTGGTATAAATTCTTCCTATGATGGAAGGAATTTACAAGATTGCTTGGAGTGTGAGGGTCTTCTGAACGGTGATGCTGAGGGGCCTGGAGAATCTCCGTCAGAAGGAAAGGCTGAGACATCTGAGGCTGCTGCTCCTGCAGAAGAGCAGCCTGAGAGGAGAGCTCCTCAATGCTCTGCAAGAGCTAAAGTACCTGTGAGGATCAAGAGGATGGGGCCAGATTCTTGTCAGTGTTGTCAGTGACAGGACAAGGAGCAACAACAGGTGCAAGCCAAAACCCAGGGGGCTCCATCTGAACAGAAGGAGAAACTTGTTCAGTGTGAGGGTGCCCTGGAGCAGGCTGCCCAGAGAATCTGTGGAGTCTCCTTTTGAGAGATTCTAACCCCACTTGGACATTGTGATCTTGGGCAAAGCTAGTGTGGGTGCCCCTGCTTTAGCAGGGAGGTTGGACTGGGTGATCCCAGAGGTCCCTTCCAACCCACCCCATTCTACGTTTCTATATATCAGCTGCAAATGCAAATAATATTCTATGTGAAAATACTCTTGGTGTATCATAATACTTGTCAAAGCAACTAATGCCTCATCTGCCCTGAAAAAGCAAAGGTTTCACACCAGAATCCACTTCTGATACTGATGTTAGATAAAGGTTATCATATGGACCATTGAATTATCTGCTAGGGCTGCAGAACGGAAATGAAGCAAGAGAGAATTCTGAATAATAATTGAAACTCCATGCTGAAATCAATGCTATTAGACCATATTGATGGAGAGAGTTCTTTTATTTATAAAAAACACAATTCAAATTTGAACTGAGAGAGACTCTCACATGTTAGTCTCATTATCAGGTCTGGGTTTGTCAACACTGGAACAGAAAATCATGAATATTCAAGCAAAAAAGTCTTTCAATGAAACTGCTCAGGGATTCATTTGCAAAGTGTGTTTTCCATTAGACAAACCAGTGTGTGGTGTATTAGATCATGACCCTGTGTCTCCAAGAAGGATTTTATCACAGCAAGGCATGTTCAGGAGGAACAGACTCATCCGATCATAGAATCCTAGAATGGTAATGTTGGAAGGGACCTCAAGGATCATCTAGTTCCAACCCCCTGCTATAGACAGGGACACCTCCCACTAGTACAGCTCACTCAAGGTCTCATCCAACCTGGCCTTGAACACCTCCAGGGAGGTTGTGGAGCACAGAAGCACAGAATGTGATCAAAGATCACATTCTGTGCTTCACAACCTCTCTGGGCAACCTGTGTCAGTGTCTCACCACCCTCACTGCAAACAACTTCCTCCTAACATCCAGTTTCAGTCTCCCCTCTGCCAGTTTAAACGCATCACCCCTTGTCCTGTCATTGCAAGACCTTGTCAATAATCCCTCCCCAGCCTTCCTGTAGCCCCCTTCAGATCCTGGAAGGCTACTCTAAGGTCTCCTTACACAGTATAGTCACCCTGTACTCAGCACTGGTGTGGCCACAACTCAAATACCAGCTTCAGTCTTGGGGCCCTCACTCCAGGAAGGGCATTGAGGTGCTGCAATAGGTCCAGAGAAGAGCCATAATGTTGACAAAAGCTCTGGAGGTTTTCTGAGAAACAGCTGAGGGAGCTGGCATTGCTCAGCCTGGAGAAAAGGAGGCTGAGGGGAGACCTTCTGGTTCTCTACAACTCCCTGAAAGAAAGCTGGAGTTGGAGGTTGGTCTCTTCTCTCGAGGAAGAAGTAACAAGGTAAGAGGAATAGCCTCAAGCTGCCCCAGGGCAAGTTTAGGTTCGAAAACTCTCCCTCACTGGAAGTATCCTTAGACCCTGAACAGGCTGCCCAGGGAGGTGGCTGAACCCCCACCCCTGGAGATGTTTCCAATGTATGGGGCTGAGGGACAGGGCTTAGGCCCAGCCTCGGCACAGCTAGAGAACGGTTGGGCTCTGTGATCTTAAAGCTCTTTTGCTACTGAAACAATTCTGTGATCACTGGGGCACAGCTAAAGGAACAATGCCAGTTCCCCACCACCCATTCCAAGCAGAACATTTTAGCCCTTTCTAATCATAGAATTTCCTCTTTCCTCCAGTGTGATGAATCTTGGTTGCTGTGCCTCTGTGCTCCGCTCAGCCACAGCTGAGCAGATGGAGATTTGGGGCAGGAAGGAACACAGCGAAGCAACAGAGATGTGCAGGTAGCTATTTTAGTTCAAAGCATGGAAGTTACTCAGTGCACAGGGTGTCAGTCTCTTCATTAAGCTTATCCATCCATTTTATCCACCTCTGATTGTTTAAGAGTATTCTGAGATAAAATTTCATAGCCTACTTTTTGGTACCAAATGACAACATAAAGCCCAATGTTACCTTAAAAGCACAAGTCGCACATTAAAAGGAGTCTTCTCTATAACCTGCTTTGATTCCCTACCCGCCCCGCCGTTCCACATAAAAAATAATCCATGAGTTGGAGCAGATCTGCATTTTCACCATGCTCCAGCTACCACAATAACACCTTTACTGTGTACAGTTTGAAGTCCCCAGCACAAGAAGGCCGTGGAACTGTTGGAGATGGTCCAGAGAGGGCCACAGCAGCTCTGCTATGAGGACAGGCTGAGAGAGTTGGGGTTCTGCAACCTGGAGAAGAGAAGGCTTCCAGGAGACCTTAGAGTAGCCTTCCAGGATCTGAAGGGGGCCTACAGGAAGGCTGGGGAGGGACTATTGACAAGGTCTTGCAATGACAGGACAAGGGGCAATGGGTTTAAACTGTCAGAGGGAAGATTGAAACTGGATATCAGGAGGAAGTTATTTGCAGTGAGGGTGGTGAGACACTGGCACAGGTTGCCCAGGGAGGTTGTGGCTGCTCCCTCCCTGGAGGTGTTCAAGGTCAGGTTGGAGGAGGCCTTGAGTGAGCTGTACTAGTGGGAGGTGTTCCTGCCTATGGCTAGGGGTTGGAACTAGATGATCTTAGAGGTTCCTTCCAACCTTACCATTCTATGATCTTTTCTAGGGGAACCACTCCTGAAGAAGGTAACAAAAAATTCCTCTTATCATAGAATCATTGAGTGCATTGGGTTGGAAGGGACTTTTAAAGGTCATCTAGTCCAAGCCCTCTGTATAAAGTGGTCACTTCCAACCTCACCATGTTGGGATTCTGTGCTTCACGAGTAAATGCTAAGTAGATCTTTATTCAATAAACCTCCCAACACCTGCAGAAGGGAACAATCAGCTCTGCTTGCAGAGCAATCACACTGTTAGCAACACTTCAGTGCTTGGTTGTGGAGGTGCTGGGTACAAGGTTGGATTTGACCATCTTGAAGGTTTTTTCCAACCTTAATGATTTTATGATTTGAAGAAAATTAGCATGGAAACATCCAAAAAGTGTGACAAAACTTTGCAATGCAAACAGCCAACACAATTCATTTACCAGCTGCCCGAACCTTCCCGTGGCAAAAGTTTACTCAGCTTATCATTCACTCCCTGCTCCTGAACTTGCCTGGTGAAATCAAAAACAACTCCCACAGTATTTCAACCTTCCCAGATATTTCATAGAACGCATCCAGTTGGAAGAGGCTTTAAAGATCTCTTACTTTAAAGCCCCCTGCCATGGGCAGAGTCAGCCTCCAGTAAACCAAATTGCTCAAATCTCTGCTGTTTCTTCACCTAGTTCAAATCCCCAGGCAGCACTCTCTGACCCTAAACCAAATTCAACCTTACAGGTAGCAGTTCAGACCCACCAAGATTCAGATCAGCCAGAAGGATCTTTTTCACAGCCTATAATCTAATTCTTTTCATAAAAATATTCCTATCAGCCTCAAACCAGCACAATGCTTCATCCAATCTGGCCTTGAAAACCTCCAGGCAGGGGTCACCCACAACCTCCCTGGGCAATCTGTTCCAGCATCTCATCACCCTCAGTGTAATTTTAAGAGAATTTATCAGGCTAGAGGGAAGACTCCTGGTAAGGGTGATGGGGACACTGCACAGAGCAAAAGAAGGAAGAGGAGAAGGAGAACTTCACCAACCTGGTGTTGCAGAACGTCCTGATAGAGTAGATGGTAACCAGAGAAAGCACAGACACAAGGCAGAACAGCTGACAGACGTTTGCAATATAGGTTGACTCATTAAAAGGGATAATTAAAGACAGCTGCCTCCATAGTTAATTACTGTCAACAATTAAACCTGGAGATACATTGCAAAAGCTACCCAGTGAAAACTGAACTGAGAAATGACCTCACCTAGGTAATACCTCTTCTCTGGCATCATCACATCCTAAAGTGTTCTCCTCTATGATCTTTCAAGGCTGCTTTTCTCCTCTAGGACATTATTTCCATCCTCTTGGGTAGGAATGTTGTTGGCTCTAACCCCAGGAGGCATTTTTTGCCAGGACTTCTCTCCATCAGCAGTCAAAGGGTTGAGCTAACCTTGCAGTGGTGACCGTTGGATAGGATGAAGTCTTTGCTCTCTTGCAGATCAGTGCCAAACCTTTTCTGAGCAGAGACAGTGGTCCATGGAGGAGATAACAAATCCCTGTGCAGATGGTGACAAGACAAATCATGTAGCTATGAATCACAGAAGTGTTGAAGTTGGAAGATACTCTTAAGATCATCAAATTCAACCTTCAACACTACATAGTAGTTTCAGGCATATTGGAAAATTCCAAGAAGAGAAACTGGAACTTTCCTAGGGCAGAATGTAAACAAATTATTGCTATGGAAGTTCAATGCAGGATGTAAACAAATTAGAGCTATGGAAGTTCAATGCAGGATGTAAACAAATTAGAGCTATGGAAGTTCAATGCAGGATGTAAACAAATTAGAGCTATGGAAGTTCAATGCAGAATGTAAACAAATTAGAGCTATGGAAGTTCAATGCAGAATGTAAACAAATTAGAGCTATGGAAGTTCAATGCAGGATGTAAACAAATTAGAGCTATGGAAGTTCAATGCAGGATGTAAACAAATTAGAGCTATGGAAGTTCAATGCAGAATGTAAACAAATTAGAGCTATGGAAGTTCAATGCAGAATGTAAACAAATTAGAGCTATGGAAGTTCAATGCAGGATGTAAACAAATTAGAGCTATGGAAGTTCAATGCAGGATGTAAACAAATTAGAGCTATGGAAGTTCAATGCAGAATGTAAACAAATTAGAGCTATGGAAGTTCAATGCAGAATGTAAACAAATTAGAGCTATGGAAGTTCAATGCAGGATGTAAACAAATTAGAGCTATGGAAGTTCAATGCAGGATGTAAACAAATTAGAGCTATGGAAGTTCAATGCAGAATGTAAACAAATTAGAGCTATGGAAGTTCAATGCAGAATGTAAACAAATTAGAGCTATGGAAGTTCAATGCAGGATGTAAACAAATTAGAGCTATGGAAGTTCAATGCAGGATGTAAACAAATTAGAGCTACGGAAGTTCAGGGCAGGATGTAAACAAATTATAGGTATGGAAGTTCAATGCAGGATGTAAACAAATTAGAGCTATGGAAGTTCAATGCAGAATGTAAACAAATTAGAGCTATGGAAGTTCAATGCAGAATGTAAACAAATTAGAGCTATGGAAGTTCAATGCAGGATGTAAACAAATTATAGGTATGGAAGTTCAGGGCAGAATGTAAAGAAACTATAGCTATGGAAGTTACTTGGTTACAAACAAGCTGGTCTGGTAAATTTTGATTTTGAGAGGTGATTTCCTAAAGCCACCACAACCTAACACCACCATGGCCATTAACCTATGTCCCCAGGTACCATGTCCACAGGTTTCTTGAACACCTCCAGACACAGTGACTCCACCACCTCCCTGGGAAGCCTGTTCCAATGCCTGACCACTCTTGCAGGAAAGAAATCATTCCTCATCTCCAACCTAAATCTCCCCTGGTGCATCTTGAGACTATTTCTTCTTAACCTGTTGCTTATTAGAAGAGATCGTCCCCTACCTAGCTCCAACCTCATTTCAGGGAGTTGTTTAGAGCCAGAAGGTCTCCCCTCAACCTCCTTTTCTCCAAGCTGAATAACTCCAGTTCTTTCAGTTTCTCCTTTCAGTCCTTCAGGGCTGTTCTCCAAACTCTTAACCAGCTTTGTTGCCCTTCTGTCAAGATGCTCTAGCCCTTCAAAAGTCCTCCTTGGAATGAGTGGCTCAAAACTGAACTCAGGCTTCAAAATATGGCCTCAGTAGTGCCCAGGACAGAGGTATGAGCTGACATCCACCCCTCACCCAGGTTAAAAGCATTTCTGTTTATAATTTTTATAATGGGAGGAACAAAAGAAGTATGTACTCTGTCGCTTAGGAGAGGTAGCAAAAGAAGTATAACATTAATTTTAATATTATTTATTCCCCATAATAGCTTGAAAATCCCAAAAATACCTCAGCTGGACTTCAATGGACTGGTTTATGAATCTGCATCCCAGGGGGTAGCTTATGAAAAATTAAAATTACACCACTACAATTTTCTGATTAAAATCCCTTACAGTCTCATGATAATTTCATAGAATCATAGAATGGTTTGGGGTGGAAGTGACCTTAAAGGTCATTTGATTTAGAATCATAGAATAGTAAGGTTAGAAGGGACCTCAGGGATCATCTAGTTCCAATACCCTGCCATAGGCAGGGACACCTCCCACTAGTACAGCTCACTCAAGGCCTCCTCCAACCTGGCCTTCAACACCTCCAGGGAGGGAGCAGCCACAACCTCCCTGGACAACCTGTGCCACTGTCTCACCACCCTCACTGCAAACAACTTCCTCCTAACATCCAGTTTCAATCTCCCCTCTGCCAGTTCAATCCCATTGCCTCTTGTCCTGTCATAACAAGACCTTGTCAATAGTCCCTCCCCAGCATTCCAGTAGGCCCCTTCAGATCCTGGAAGGCTACTCTAAGGTCTCCTGGAAGCCTTCTCTTCTCCAGGCTGCAGAGCTCCAACTCTCTCAGCCTGTGCTCATAGCAGAGCTGCTGCAGCCCTCTGAGCATCTTCGTGGTCTTCCTCTGGACCCACTCCAACAGTTCCATGTCCTTCCTGTGCTGGGGACTCCAGAACTGTACACAGTACTCAACCTCCCCAGCCTTGGGCAGGGACACCTTCCACTAGGCCAGTGGTTCAGAAGTCAAATGAAAGCACTTATTGTCTCTGAAGCATCTTAGATTCTGTTAACTCACCTCACGATCCTGAAGATTCCCTTGAGTGGCAGAGCAGCAACAACATGCTCAGGAGAAGAGCTCCAGATTATATCCCCTCCTCCCATCCTAAACTGGTGGCCATCTCAAATTCTCAGCATGATTCTTTCAACAAACCCTAGATACCAGATCCCAAGTGTCATCTGGAAAGAACATCTTCAAATGGACAGAGAATATCTGCAATCATTAGCCAGTTTTAACCATTCCTATTAAAAAATAAAACAAACCATAATTAAACCAGCACATTTACTTATAAATAACAAACTAAAGTAGAGTTTGGACCACCTTTGCTTTGGTCACTTGCAGAAAGATCACCTTGCAAAGGCTGGTCCTTTCAGAATGCCAGAATCCCAACATGGTGATGGGGGTGGGAAGGGATCTCTTGAGATCAGAATAAAATTTTACTACCAGAAATCCTTAATTTCCCAGCAGAAAATATAGGATGTAAATGGGATTTTATCTGAAGGAATCTTAATAACTTTATTATGAATTTGTATTTCATATGCATGTTCTGATAATATTTCACCATCCCTGATCTCTTCCTACAGTCACAGCTACCAGGTTGCCCCTGCAGATATCCACTGGGGTACCAAAAGGCCAACAGGATCCAGATGCAGACATGCAGCCTGTGCACTTGCTTTTGAATACAGATGATCTTTAAGGCTTTTTCCAATCCAAACCATTCTATGGCTTTAAATCACTTTCCATTTCATGGAGGATCTTTCCATTCTTAATAGTATATGGTTTGGATCAGTAACAGCGTGCCTAGCAGGACCAGGGCAGGGATTGTCCCCCTGTACTCAGCACTGGTACTGGGCTCAGTTTTGTGCTGGGTTCAGTTTTGCACCCCTCACCCCAAGAACGACATGTGAGAGGCTGGAATATGTTGAGAGAAGGGCAACAAAGCTCTGAACTCCCCCTGAGACAGCTTCACTAAAAAGTTTCACCTTTGGAGCTTGCTGTGTGTTTAACAGAGGGTTGCAGCAGGTATCTGCCACCTCCAGCCGCACTGTTTCTGCCCATAACCTCGTGGTCCTTTAAAAAACAAACAAGCAAATAAGAAGACGTTGTGGGGAGGGAAGGTTCTGTGACACATGAACAGGTCCACAGAATCACAGAGTGCATCAGATTGGAAGAAACCACTCAAGGTCATCTTGTCCTGCAGTGAGCAGGGACATCTTTGGACAGAGGAATCAGTGTACCCTCAGTTTGCAGATGACACCAAGCTGTGTGGCACAGTCAACTTGCCAGAGGGCAGGGATCCATCCAGAG
>VWZE01020927.1:177576-205647 GCA_013396675.1 Eubucco bourcierii | reverse complement strand
TACCATTCTATGATTCTATGATTCTATGATTTCACTGGTTCCTCAGGCTCCTTATCTCACTACCTGTAAGAGGTTTATGCAAATGAAAAAGCAATGACTTTTTCGAGCCATAAAAACAATCAACTGTCTAGGTCAAACAGGGAAAGTAATACATTTCATGTGTTACCAAACTGGAAGACGATAAGATTAGTGAGAGGAAGTACTTTTTAGCAATAACCTCTTTGTATCAGGTTTGTGTCAGGTTACATTTGGCATCAGGTGAAAGTGTTGCCTAATCAAATGTTCCTGCAGTAGGAAATTCCAGATGACTTTGCTCTCCCACAACAAAACAACAATGTAAACCTAGTGAGCAGTGACCAGTTCTTCCAGTTTCGTAACAGAGGTGCATGTGGCAAAATGCTGATATCATAGGTATCCTCTTGGCAGTCTCCCTGGCAGTATCACTATTATTAGCACATCACTGGCGTAGTGCTCCACAGATCCCTGCACTCAGGTTTCTCACTCTATAAATTCCTCCTGGAGCACTTGCCAGCATGTTTTCTGTACTACAAGAATGTTGCACACAGCTTTGAAACATCTGTTAAGGACTTTCCCTGACAGGTAGCCTAAGGAGTTTGGGTTTTAGCTTCAGGCTACTGATAGTTGTCCTTCCAAGTTCAGGGACTGCAAGGAACTCACTTGCATCTGTTATGATGCCTTATCATGTATGTGTCACTTCAAGCATACATGATAGAATCATCGAATCACAGAATCAGTCAGGTTGGAAAAGACCCTTGAGATCATCAGGTCCAACCATTAACTGTACTCTACCAAGGTCCCCACTAAACCACACTGCCACATCTAAACAACCTTCAAACACATCCAGGGATGGTGACTCAACCATCTCCCTGGGCAGACTGTTCCAATGCTTGACCACTCATTCGGTGAAAAACTGTTTTCCTAGTGTCTAGCCTAGACCTACCCTCATGCAGATCAAGACAGTTCCCTCTTGTTCTACCACAGTGAGAAGAGACCAGCACCTACCTCTCTATATTGTCCCTTCAGGTAGTTATAGAAGGCAATAAGGTCTCCCCTCTGTCTCCTCTTCCTCAAAATAAACAGTCCCAGTTCCCTCAGCCGCTCTTCATCAGACTCATTCTCTAGGCACTTCTCCAGCTTAGTTGCTCTTCTTTGCACCTGTTTCTGCACCACAGTGTCTTTCTTGTATTGAGGTGCCCCAAAGTGAACACAGTACTTGAGGTGTGGCTTCACCAATGCTGAGTACAGAGGGGCAATCACTTCCTGACTCCTGCTGGTCATACAAGCCAGAATGCCATTGGCTTTCTCTGCCACTTGGGCGCATTGCTGGCTCATATTCAGGTCCTTCTCAATTGGAATCCACAGGTTCCTTTCTGCCAGACAACTATCCAGCCACACTTCCCCAAGCCTGAAGCACTGCAAGGGGTTGTTGTGGCCCAAGTGCAGGACCCAGCACTTGGCCTTGTTGAAGCCCACTGATCCAATCAGTCCAAGTCTCTCTGTAAAGCCTCCCTACCCTCAAACTGATCAACACTCCCACCTAACTTGGTGTTATACAAACATTAACTAATGGTGCACTCTTGACTCCTCATTAAGATCATTGATAGAGATGTCTCTGACATCTGTCCCACTTGACATCCTGGTCACCAAACTGGAAAAACATGGACTTGATGGGTGGAGCACTGCTGGATAAGGAATTGGCTGGATGGTGGCACCCAGAGAGTGCTGATCAAGGGCACAATGTCCACCTGGAGACCAGTGCCAAGTGGTGTCCCTCAGGGGTCAGTGCTGGCACCAGTGCTATTTAACATCTTTGTCAGTGACATGGACAGAGGAATCAGCGCCCCCTCAGCAAGTTTGCAGATGACACCAAGCTGTGTGGCACAGTCAAGGGCTAGGGATCCCTGCTAGAGGGCAGGGATCCATCCAGAGGGACTTGGACAGGCTGGAGAGGTGGGCCCAGGCCAACCTCATGAAATTCAACAAGGCCAAGTGTAAGGTCCTGCACCTGGGTAGGCACAATCCCAAGCACAAATACAGGCTGGGTNTTTACTCTGCTCTTGTCAGACCCCACCTGGAGTACTGTGTGCAGTTCTGGAGCCCTCAGCACAGGAAGGACATGGACGTGTTGGAGTGGGTCGAGAGGAGGCCACGAAGACGCTCAGAGGGCTGCAGCAGCTCTCCTATGAGGACAGGCTGAGAGAGTTGGGGCTGTGCAGCCTGGAGAAGAGAAGGCTTCAAGGAGACCTGATAGTAGCCTTCCAGTATCTGAAGGGGGCCTACAGGAAGGCCGGGGAGGGACTATTTACAAGGTCTCTTAATGACAGGATGAGGAGCAGTGGGTTTAAACTGTCAGAGGGGAGATTTAGACTGGATGTCAGGAGGATGCTCTTTACAGTGAGGGTGGTGAGGCACTGGCACAGGTTGCCCAGGGAGGTTGTGGATGCTCCCTCTCTGGACGTATTCAAGGCCAGGTTGGACAAGGCCTTGAGTGACCTGTACTAGTGGGATGTGTCCCTGCCTATGGCAGGGGGTTGGAACTAGATGATCTTTGAGGTCCCCTCAAACCTTACCATTCTATGACTCTACATATACTTACATATAACAGATGTTGGAAGCTCTGGGATGTGAAGGAATTCCAACAAAAAGTCCTGTGTGGGAGACATATAAAAGGAGCAGTTGAGAGAAAAGACTGGCGTAAACAGCATGTGGACTTGTGGGCATAAAGATGTGTGGGTAGGGCTGTTTACAGTCTTGAAGAGAAGGACAAAGACTATGAATCTGATGTGCATTTTCAGTAGAATATATTGAGATTTTTTTATAATCACTGGGCTGGCACGTCTGCCCTCTAAGCAGCCTTCTAGACTGCTTAGCTTTAGCATTGCCTGAGTCCTTTACCTTGAAAGTCAGGGCACGTGACTGACACAATGGAGGTAGTACTGCAGTGGGAAGTCAAAATGCCTGATATCTACGTGGAGAACTCAATCAGCAGAGATTTCCCAACCAGCATGTGTCAGTCCAGGTCAGCTCTGATTTGCTTAATGTATTGTTTTCTAGTACAAATTTCCAGCTACATTTGTTTTATTCGTGCAAGAAGCAGGTATAGGAAGGGCGAATGACAAAGTTATTCACCCTTAAGAAACACCTTCAATAAAGTTCTGAAAATAATGGCTCAATTTTTTCTCAGAATGGGTAAATGACAGGCTGCTGACACGTGGTGATGAGAATTAGGCAGAGAACAACGATGGCATTCCTGTTGCCTCACTCACCTAACGGAAAGTAAATATTGCAAAATCACACCCTGTATCTCCAGTGCACCAAGTCCTCGTGTAAGCAGGGTGCCACAAGCCATCTCTGTCCTGCCTTGGCCAACAGGCACCAGGGTTGGGAGATACTGCTCCCTGAGTGCCACCTTGAGGGCCTGCAGGCAGGTGACATAGCAGTGCCTGAGGGAGGAAGCTGAACTTCCTACTGTCAAGTAAGCATAGCCAGGTAAATGTGTGCTCATGTCTTACTTCAGCAGAGAGTGAAGGGGTCTCTTCACACAAATGAGGCAAGCAATCTTATATGCCTAAAAATACAAAAAGCAGAACAGAAACACAGATCCTTTTCAGTTTAGACATTCCATTACACTGCTGCCAGCTCGTCAAGTGTTATAAAAAGTCTTTGACACATGGAGTAGGATCAAAATCTCACAGGCAGATTTTGGCCTAACTGAAAATGAAGCCAGAAAATTCATCCATATCTTACAGACATCATGGTAACTCTAGAGGACCACACTGCTACTCTAAACTTTTCCATGCTGAGACTTGGCATGGGTGGAAAGCATTACTCACACAGCTCTGGAAACTCCTGACAGCTGCAACTCATCTTTAGTGGGACCACAATGGCAGGTGAGAAAGGAACCCACAAAAATGCTTTCTGCATAAAAAGGCACCACAACCAGCGTAAAACTGGCCTGCTAAATCTTCACCAGATCTCTCGACCTGAGTTGGGAGGCAGGATATGCCCAAGGTGAGAGAAGATAGTATCACAGCCATCCCTGTCTTGCTGGCCTGCAGGAAGCTTAGTGTAGGTGACAGCAGCCCCAAAGCAGTGCTTATTTATATCTGCAAGGTAAAGGCAATTGAAGCTTTCCTGTGCCTACACAGAGCACCCTCACTGCCATCAACAGCACAGGAAAAAAAATAATTGAGATTGCAGGCTTCTAGACACAGCAGGCACTGCAGGAGTCTAAGTTTGCCCCCCACAGAGAACCTTACCTGTCATTTGACATAACTAGTTTCAGAGGCAAGAAAGCAATTCACTCTCCACAGTGCCTCAAAGACTTTGCATTTTTGGAGATAATTCTAACAATGGGGCTAAACTGTCCTGTGTCTAACAAATGAATATCCATCAGCTGAGGCTTAAACAAGGTCATAATCCACTTGCTCTTACTCTTCAGAGAGACATACTGTCTCCCAAGCAGTGTAATAGTTGAGACACACTAATCTTTTACAGCCAGCAGCACAGAAGTGACTGGTTTAGCTACCAGTTTTCTCAGCCAGTTTTGATTTCTACTTCTTCCCAGGAAAGAGCTAAAAACGTGTCTGCAGCTGGGCTGATAGGAGAGCTAAAACCCAAAGACAAATGTGGACTTGCACTATACACTCGGGCACAAGATGCCTTAATTGTAGCAAGTCTTTTTCCTACAACAAATAGTGAAATTAACAGCCTCTACCAACAAAGATCAACATAAAGATCTCCTATGACTGGCTAATAGCCAGCCTTCCCGCAGCACGGACATCTCCAGCACACTGAACACAGTCCAGACATGCGCCATTCACATGACTAACACTCAAGTCCACGTCTTTGCGTGGCTTTGCCAAGTGACTGCAGTTCTCCATAGCGTAACATGGGCATGTGCTCATATCCAAGAGGTCCACAGGAAACAAATGTCAGGGATGAGGTTGCAAGCCAAATAAATTGTGCTGGGATGATTTACTGTCCACAATCTGGATGGCAAATCATCATTTGTGTGGGTTTTGCCAACACAGCTCTAAACATATTTTTGCTTGTCCATGCCAATCAGCAGCACAAAGCTTGCAATCAAACCTTCGGCTCGGTCTAGAAACACTTTGCTTTGTACCATAACACTGCCATGATTTCCTCTCTGAAGGAAAGCAGCAGAAAACAGATGACAATTACTTTTTTTATAGGAACTCATTTACTAAGAAGCAGCTACCTCTCCTAATCTCACACTGTTTGGAGCTTCTGTCTTGCTGGGCTTGGTTTTATTCACAGATTTCCCGTAGCTTAACCACATCCACTTCATAGCAACTTCCCACTCTCGGCCCTTCAAAGACGCCCTTTCTTAGCACAAATTATTACAGCACGCTTCAGCAGTGACTCTCAAAACATCCTTCTGTTTTCCTTGTAGCTGGGGACAGGTGCCTGCCACACTGGGTCACCAGAGCTGGTGCGATCCCCACCACAGTGCTCAGTGGCAGCCAGAAGCCAGGGCCCTGTTTCCATCAAGGCTGCCAGTCTGCACGAGGGCAGCCAGCACACTCTTGGCTCCCACAACCAACCTCTGAGCCACTTGGAAAGGCAGGAGAGTGGCTGGGCACATCTCTTGTCAGACTTAACCTCTGAGAAACCTGCTCCAGGTGCATCACAGAGAGGAGGAGACAACGGTGAAACACGATCTGGGGCTCTGATTTCGTTTGTCCTCCTCTTTCTCTGTGAGTTTTGCAAATGGAATGGGAGGTTTCAAGCCTGCCAGTAAGAGGGCCCGAGTGGTTCAGAGAAGCCGAGAGGCTGGCCAGTGGACCCGGGGCTGCCCCATCCCCTCCTGCCACCCCCGCGCCGAGGGGCTTGGCACAGAGGGCTACCGCCCGCCCTGACGGGCCTCCCACAAACCAGCTTTACCACTTTCGCGGTAATCAGTCTCCTCTTCAGCCCGGGCCCGCCTCCGCCTTCTCCTTGCCCCGAGGGGTGCCCGCGGGCGCGGCAGCATTTCCACAGGGGCTGAGCAGCAAGGGCAACGCTGACGGGTCTCTCCTCTGCAAAAACGGGTTGACTCTTCTTTCCCTCTCACGGCGTTCATCGTTGCCCCACCCACCCCTCACACCGGCTAGAGAAAGGGGAGCCTCTGCGCTCCCCCTGTCGGGCCCCAGCCCAGGCCTACCGCGGAGCCTAGAGCCAGGCCTGAGGACCAAGCCTCGCAGCGGCGGGAAGCAGGTCCGGCAGGACATGCCAGGCACAGGTGACAGGCAGAAGTGAGGCAAAGGCTATGGATCTTACAGTAGTCCTGCTTGCTGTCATCTTCAATCTCACTGATGCTGGACTGAATCCCCTGGTCCAGATCATCAATAAAGATATTGAACAATAAACAAATACATAATAATACCCCTGGTGACAGCTGCCAACTGGATGTGGCACCATTCACCACCACTCTCTGGGCCTGGCTCTCCAGCCAGTTCTTGACCCATATCAGAGTGAATCTGTCCCAAGCCAGGAGCTGCCAGCTTTGCCAGGAGCTTGTTGTGGCAGATGGTGTCAAAGGCTTTGCTGCAGCCCAGGCAGACTACATCCACAGCCTGCCCTGTGCTCACCAGGAGGGTAACCTGAGCATAAAAGGAGATCAGGTTGGTCAGGCAGGACCTGCCCTTCCTAAACCCATGCTGGCTGGGCCTGATCCCTTGGCCATCCTGTAGGTGCTGTGTGATGGCACTCAGGATGAGCAGTTCCATAACCTTGCCTGGCACTGAGGTCAGGATGACAGGTCTGGAATTTCCCTGTTCCTCCTTCCTGCCCTTCTTCCTTCTGGCACCTGTGGCACCTCTTGCACCTTTGTGTTTCCCTGTGAACCAGCTTCCCAAATCTGGCTGCCCAAGGATTTGAACTGACCTGAGCACAGGAGGATGAAAGTGATGTTGGTGGAGGAGGATCCCTGTCATGTATTTCACCAAGAAGATGTTAGTTAAACTGCAGAATAAGGTATTCACTGTCAGGCCAACCCATAACAGAATGTTTCAGTATTTGTGTCAGGGAACTTTCCAGAATTTTCAGTTGCACACAGAACACACAGTAACAACTCTATCACGATTTGAGATTTATTGTTGTTGTGATTTACTGGATTTTGTTTGTTTGTTTTCTTTTTATAACTATGCAAGTATTTTCCATGGATGGTTAATCTCATTTCCAGGCTTGGAGCACCACGGTGTCCTTTATTTCCCATAGGACTCTTTCTTCCAGCCAGCCCTAGTTGTGTCCTGTCTACCTGATATATGCAAACTCGGGATACTCTGAACAGCTTTTTAGCTTTGTTATACAGGATATATGGCTACCCTGCTTTAATTGCTGGTATAGATTTGAACATCTCACAACATGTCTCCTATAGATTTAGTCTTCTTGGTAAAAGAGGATAATGTAAAGTAATCCCAGCACCATTTAATTGGTTTCCAGTGTGGTCTAGCATTCCTGTATATAACACACAGTAGGGTACTCCCCATCCCATGCTGGCTGTCACCTTTACTTCTCTCTGGAGATGACAGGCAATGATTTGCTAACACCTGTACAATTGTTATGTCAAATTCCAGCTCTCAAAATATAAGACTTAGCTCTATGATATATGCCAAGACAACTAAATATACACACATCACCTCTACGAAATCTGCCTAGACCCAGCCCTTTATCAACTCAAGTATCAGGGTCCTTCATTAATACAAACTACTGAACTGAAGTGTTTGATACAGACTGTGCTCCATTGTGTAGTGTTAACCAATCATGAACTTCCTTTATTTTCACTGATGACTCATCTGGTAAGTACTGAATCTTACTCATCTGGTAAGTACTGGAACTTTTGGGGCAGTTCAGGAGTAACAGAAAATACTTTGTCAGTTAAATATTCTTCAAAGTAAGAAGTTAAATCAGCTGTAAAATGTTCACAAGTGCTGACCTGCGGGCAGTAGAATAGTAGTTTATTAACATGATATTTGACATCTGGGAAATTTGTGTAAGTCATAACAGTCCTCTGTATAATGGGAAGGTAAGCAACATAAAATGTGCTTATTGGAACAAGTTCCTGGTCAGTCAAGCAATGTTATGAAAGAGTGTTAGGATGATGCATGCATCCCAGTACAAAATTCCTTAATTTTCTTTAGGGGGTAACAGCCAAGGCATCAACTGATTACACTGAACTCTGTATTTCTTGCTCTGCCTGTTCTTCCCAGAAGTAGCCATAGGAACTTAACATTCATAGTCAGCTTTTTTTTCAGTAATGTCCTGGGAGTGAAAAATGATCTTTGGCAGGAATGTGAAGAGACAAACACAAACCATTGGCCCTTATTATAGCTTTTCTTATAGTTATGCAATCATATAGTAAGCATTTTCACTGCTGTTCCTACAATCTATTCCAAGAATCTCAGGAATTTGCAAAGTAGGCTGTTGGGTTTTTCCTTACAGCAGGAATCTGAGGAATCAATTCTTATTCCCTGTGTGCCTAATAATCCTTGAAGTTCTCAATTAAAAACACTAACAATAGATGATGTTACAATATTTATGATGACTCAAGATGTTTTTTCAACTCCTTGCCTAATCTGTTTCTTTGCCTTTTAACCCATTTCCCCCCAATTATAAGTTGGAACTCAGGTTTGATATCGTCTAAATTTAAATGAATGGTGGAAGTATCAAGGATAATTAAGTTTCTGCCTGTCTTATGCTAGGCACAAGGGAGAGGCAGGAAGAACTGAACTGTTACACATTCTATTTTGTCAGCACCTGGCTCAAAGCCCACCAGCCTCTGGACCAAGCACAGAGCCTGGGGACAGTTCTGGATATCGCTGAAGGGAAGAGGTCGTGCTTGGGGGTACAAAGGATATAGATCCACAAGAAATCAAACAAGTGCTACTTATTCTGTAGCTCTTGGAAAAAAAACTTGTTCCAATTCTGTGTTTTACTAAAAGGTTTGGTGTAAAAGGTTTGTTTTTGTTCTGCGTCTTCTTTTTCCTCCATTTTTGTATGCACATCTAACATTTGGAGGCCTCTTGCAAAGTAAAATCCATATTCATCTTGCAGATCTACACAGCAGTAAATCTGAATTTTGTATTGTCATGCTGAGTTTTCTTTCAGTGATGTTTCAGATTTCTCATTATCCTGAGGACACCCTGATGAGGAAAGGCTGTGCAGTAACCTGCAGATCTAACTGGATGTGTAAAACTCTGCCCCAGAGCTGGTGCTCCCTTGTTAGTCCTCAGAACCTTCTTGACTTGCAAACTGATTTTATCTCAGGAATCAGCATCCAACAGTTCTGACAGCTTTATGATTCTAGAATATAATTCCATTAACCATGAATGATTTTTCCTGTCACACTCAAAATAAGCCCCCCCCCCAATCTTGCTGTGATTTCTGCCGGCATTCATTACTATAGATCAGTTCTTTGTTTCTTCAGAAGCAGTTATGTGTATCATATTGAATTGCCCTGTATCTTATCCAAATGCTCCTTTCCAAGTGTAATGAAATACTACTTCTCATTTAATTACGTTTTTCTTTTCCTAGATGGCTAGTTTATATGTCAGCAGTTACTTCTTTTCCTCTGTGCTGCTAGGGTGATCACTCTTTTAGTAGAATACCCACCTTAGTAATTTCTTCCTTGAAATGTTGACATCACACCAGTTAGTACTCTCTCTGCTTGCTTCTGATTGTCCTTGTAGATTTTCAGTTTATGCTAAATAAAATATCTCTATATAAGTTCCAGGGTGAGATTCTGTTAATTTGGGCATTATAAAAGGAGCATGTTTCACTACATAAGTTTTATACCATCGATATCTCTTTCATGTAGTATTGATCTGTTTATCATTCTACTCGAGAAATCCATATTTCCTCCCTTATTTATATTCCACAGAAAAATCGTGGCCCTGTAAGCCACAGCATCATATGTACAACTTTAGCTGTTGGTAAACAGAAAAGTTTCTTCCATGTGGGCAAATCTGGAATTCTTGCAGGCTTGGTATGTGCACTTCAAACAATCAAACTGGAAACAGTTCTTACTAATTCCTTTTCAAAGTAAATAGTTTCTTCCGCAGCAAAAGGGATCTCAGGGAATACACAACTGACTGTTCTAGAAGTACTCAGATCTCTACTCCTGGAACATGTCTTTGCTGAAAGCACACCTGACAGGGGCAGATCCTTTGCATTTACTTTTTGCTAACGAGTTGAGAAAAATTTCCATCTTGTCAAGATCTACAAAGCTCCCAATACAGCATGTGATACCTCCATGCTATGTAAGGATGTGAAAATTTATTAAACATCACTATGAAAATATAGTTCATAAGACAGGTCAGAAAAGTGAAGTTTACCCTTCTAGTAGCTATATGGAAGGACAAATATATATTCTTACCAGAAAAAAAAATAAATACAACCCACACCTGTTTCAGCATTTCCATCACAGATTTACATGTCATGTGAGATTGTCACTCTTGCTAAGATTAAAGACAGCCCTCCACAGGCAAATCTGTTTCAGTATTATTTTTGTGAGGGGACTGTTATTTTTATTTTCACAAGCAAGAGGTTTTTGCACATCAGGTGTCTTATGCTTCTAAAGCTACTTTGTCTCAGATTCTGTGGGCTGTGACTATCATTGAACTGAGATGATTCAAAATAGTTTCTGTGGTGCTGTCCTTGTGGTGGAAACCAGCCCTGTTACAAGGATGTCAAGGCTGGCTGCAGAACAGGAAGGGAAAAAACTGTGAAGACCTGTTGAGCTAAAGAATCAGAGGAAAACATTTCAAGAGTAATCACCCTCTCATATCTGCATCTGTCTATTATTTTTCCATCACAGCATGCAGAGAGTAGCATCAGACCTAAGAGAAGAGATGCTGCTCCAGGCGGCCCCAGACAGAGTTTGGTTCAGATAAAATCTTTAGATGCAACATCAGCCTCTGTCCCATCTTTTTCTGAAGATCAAAAATGCATTTCAACACAGAGATTTAATGAGCCATTTGAAATAGCCCACAACGTGCAGGTGTTACTGCCATTTTGGTTTACTTGGCTGGATAAGCCCTATTACACTGCCAAGTTGCTACCCAAAGTATCAAACCAGACTGAAGATATAATTAACACCAACCTGGACTGAAGCATGGATTATTCTAATTGAGGTACAAGCTTGTGTTCAGCAGCATCCAAAGGAAGTAGAATTTCCCAATGTAGACAATCTCATGACTCAGAAACATACAAGAAGTCTTTCCTCTGGTACAATGAAATGAAATAGCTAGGGGCAGCTGGCTGTACCTTTTGGATGATAATTTAAAACTCAGTGTTCTGGTAGAATGCTAAGTCTGTGGTTCTGTAAAATCCAAAATACACAGAACAGGCTTTGGGAACTGGTGGTTACTCTGTAATACCATGGAGAATTGGATGCAAATTTAAGTTTTTGCTGTGCTTATACCCTGTTCAAAGTGGCCTTGTTCTAATGCAGAAGATTAAAAAGTCAAGTCTTGAGCAGAAGTGAAACTTCCTAGTCTATTTTCAGCATCCATAACCCAAGGCGAGTGAAAAAGCAAATGATGGAAATCACAAGAAGTAAACCATTTTCTTTCTTTCAGTACTAGCTGGCAACTTTAGTATTTTAATATGATTTTTAGAGTGATGCCATCTCCTTAAAATAAAAGAGTAGCTTAATCAAGAAGGTAAATGTACCCATAAATAGATTCACAAACAATTAAATGGCTCCATATTTCTGTGTGGATAGCAAGTAAGAAGGAAAAAATATACAGCAGAAGGTTGATCTGTACTATTCTGTTCAGTTGCTACAAGGTGGAGGAAGGGGTCAGCATCTATTGTAGTGCCTGCAGTGATAGCAAACCCATTGGATTCAAAAAGGCTGGTAAGAGAGTTTGTTGAACCCCATGCTCATAGGGGTTAGTATCTTCAGTGGAAATAAATTAACTCATCTGACACCAGAGGAATGTTTGGTGAAGGTGGAAAGAACAAAAGGCTTTTCGAGTAATTAGTGTTTAAGCTCACAGGAAGCAAATGTCAACTTGTTGGAGGTCCCTTTGCCTCGATGTGACAGGCATTCATGCTGGAGTCACCAGCTGAGCTGTAGACAGGGAATGGAGGGGTCCTTCCATTAATCAGAACTCCCAGAATAATCTCTGTTAATCCATGGCTTTGTGTCAGCAACTGAACAGGGATGGCAGGGTCCCACATCCACTCTTCTTCAGCCTTTGCACTGTTCTGGAGAGATCATCTGTAAAAGCATGAAAAAGGTTCATTCTCCAAGATCTGTTAAGCTTTTGGCCTCTGCCGGGGGCTGATAAGTGACTAATTAATACCAGCTTTGATGACGGATTTCAATTGAGAGATTAGGCAATGACCTGTCAGAGCACTGAGGTGTAAAATTTTAACAGGAATTTATCAGTCCTTTCTCTCTTGTGTGTAAATATGGTTTCTCCCGTTCCCTCAGAGAAAGGGAGCTGGTCTGCCACAGTCTGTAATTATTACTGGAGGAAGAGCAGACAGCTTTTAGAAATCTCAGAAAATTACAGCAGTAATTTCAATCGTCAACAGATGCAGTTGCCCCCTGGCAAATGAGGCTGGAAAGACAAAAACTCTCTAAGTGCAATCATTGTCCCTCTCTGATGGTGGTGTTAAGTTGTGCAGCGATGGCAAGAAAAGCAAAGATCCCAAACCTACCAACTACTGTGACAAGAGAGAAAACCCTGAAGTGAACAGGACTGTAGTGGGATTGTGACATTTTAATGACAGTTTAGAAATACAAGAATGTCTAAACTGGAAACAGCAGTCCTCTGTTCCTTCTCTGTGTGCATAGCACTCCTGATGGAAACAAGAGAGGAAATTCCTCCGCTAGCCTTCCAGTTTTGTAGACACAGGTTTGAGAAACTGTTTAAAACCAGAAATAATTCAAAACTGAAAAATAGGTTTAGTGAGGTTTAGCTTTGCTTCTACAAAGATCTGTCTGCAGCCAGCGACATGAATACATTGCACGTGGCTCTGCTTTCTTCTGGTTTTGTCCCTCAAGTTCAGACATTCTAAGCCATACCTAATAACCTGTAAACGCCCAAAATAATGTCTTCCTAGGTTTTTTTGATTTGGTAGTAGACCTGACAATGTAAGGTCAGAACTGCTGTCAGCGTGCAGCTGTTCTAACAGGCTGTTCGACACACAATTGTAGCTCTCTGGCTAAATTAGCAACTATTGTTTTGCAGATGAAATGCAGTGGACTATGCAGGTAGATCAAGGAGGAGAGACACGGAGCCCAAGGACAAGTGAGGAAGATTCAGAGTGAGGAATGGCATCACAGCTAGACTGAGGGAGGAAGTTCTATTAAAACATGATTTGGTCAGTGCAGCCTTGAGGCAGCATTCAGGACTCATTAAAAAACAGTTTTCCCCACTTCCACTTGAGCTTTAGGAAGATAAATATTTTGGGGGAAAGGCTTAAAAACACGTTTGTATCCAGGCGAATTGCGTTTTGGGAGAAGAAACAGCGCAATGTAGGGTATTTTAAAGAGTGCCAAATGAAGGAAATTAAATTTCTCTGTAAGGGTTTCGGGGAGGATCTGTAGCATGAAGGCTGATCTGTGGAATGTTCTGTTTGCCTCACACATAGTCATACCACAAGACTGCTTGGTTTTGCTCAGGAAGCAAGAGGTTTTGTAGTATCTGCTTGCTTGCTGTAATTGCATAAAGGCAGTAAAACTGAGATAATGGTACCCAGTCTGCAATTATTAGAAGGAATCAGATAAGCATTTTTTTAGTCCCAGGAAAGGCGACCAGTAGAGGTTATAGGCCACTCAAAAAAAGGGCCTAGCCCCAAATCTCTACTTCCAAAGTGTGAGGTTTCTGGAGAGGGTCAGAATGATGGCTAGAGTTCAGGGCTAGCACTTTCCTTGCAGGAGCTGGAGGTAGATATAAGCATTTTTTGAGGCCGAGCAATTTTTCCATCAAAAATTTGAGATACAGGTTGAGCATTCCAAATTTTTTAAGAGGTCCAATTTTTAAGGTTTCTAATTTCTTTTTTTGAGCTCCAGTTTTTAAGAGACTCCAATTTTAAAGCTTTCAAAATTTTTTGAGAGCTCAAATTTTAAGGTTCTTTTTTTTTTAAAGAACTCACATTTTTAACATATTTTAATATTTTTAGCTCTCCAATTTTTAAGGTGTGCAAACATTTTAAGAGCTCAAAATTTTAGGGTTTCTAATTTTTAGAGATCAAATTTTTAATAGACTTTAGGTTTTTTTAGTTCTCCAACTTTTAAGGTTTCCAAATTTTTTAAGAGCTCAAATTTTTAAGGTTTCTAATTTTTTTAAACTTCTAAATTTTTACAGACTTCAATTATTTAGAGCTCAAATTTTTAAGGTTTCTAATTTTTTTAATTATTAAGTTTTGTAATTTTAAAGCTCAAATTTTTAAGGTTTCTAAGTTTTTTAGGCTCTCAACTTTCTAAAGGTTTCTTTTTTTTTTTTTATTTGAGCTCAAATATTTTACAGACATCAATTTTGGGGGGGCTCAAATTTTCAAGGTTTCCAAATTTTTAAGATCTCAAAATTTCAAAGGCTTCTAATTTTTTTAGAGCTCAAATTTTTAAGGTTCTTAAATATTTTAAGAGGTCAAATTTTTAAGGTTTGTAATTTTTAGAGTTCTAGTTTTTAAAATGTCTAAATTTTTTTAAAGAGCTCAATTTTTTAAGGTTTCTAAATTTTTATTAGAACTCAAGTTTTTAAGGTTTTTAAAGTTTTTAAGGTTTTTAATTTTTTTGAGCTCAAGTTTTAAAAAACATTTGGAAACCTTAAAAATAAGAGCTCTAAAACCAAATTAGAAACCTTAAAAATTTGAACTCTTAAAAAATTTGGAAACCTTGAAAATTGGAGAACTAAAAAAATTGAAGTCTGCTACAAGTTTGAGCTCTGAATAAAAATTAGAAACCTTATAATTTTAAGATCTTGTAAAATTAGAAACACCTTAAAAAATTGAGTTTGGAAATTGGAAATTTTAATAATTGAAGTCTCTTTAAAATTTGAGCTTTTACAAAGATTAGAAATCTTTAAAATCTGAGCTTCAAAAAATTTAGAAACCTTAAAACTTTGAGGTCTAAAACAAATTAGAAACCTTAAAAGTTCGAGGTCTTTAAAAAATCTACAAACCTTAAAAATCGCAAATATAAAAAAATTAGAATCAGTAAAAATTTGACCTCTTAAAAAATTAGAAACCTTAAACATTGGAGCTCTAAACAAAAAAATTATAAATCTTAAAAAATAGAGCTCTTAAACAATTTGGAAAACTTAAAAATTAAAGTATCTTAAAAATGTGAGCTCTTTAAAAAATTTAGAAACCTTTAAAAATTGAGCATTTAAACCATTTGGCAAATCCATGCTGCCTGCTCCTGATAACCACCTTCTCTGCCAAGTGCTGAGAGTCTCCAGCAGGAGCTGCTCCATCGTTTTTCCAGGGATGAAGGTGAGGCTGAGTGGCCTGTAGCTCCCTGGGACCTCTTTCTTTCCTTTTCTGAAGACTGGAGTGCCCTTGGCTCTCCTCCAGTCCTCAGGCACCTCTCCTGTCTGCCACAATTCACCAAAACTGATGGAGAGTGGCAAAGTGACAACATCAGCCCAGTTCTCTGAGCACTCTTGGGTGCATCTCATCAGAGCCCATGGACTTGAGACGATTCAGTTTGTGTAACTGATCCCTAACCCAGTCTTCATTGACCAGTGCAGAGTCATCCCTCCTCCAGGTTTTCTCTCCTTCATCTAGGGGCTGGAGCTCAGAGTTCAGTTCAGTCTTGGGAGCAAAGACTGAAGCAAAGAAGATATTTAGCAACTCTGCCTTCTCTGCATCCTCACTTCTCAGGCTGCCTTCTCACTCAGCACTGGGTCTACCCTTTCTCTGTTCTTCCTTTTACTGCTCACAGACTTGAAGAAGCCTTTCTTGTTCACTTTTACTTCCTTTGCCACTTTTAGTTCCAAGAGGGCTTTGGCCTTCCCTGCTGCCCTCGTGCATGCTCTGACAGCTTCTCTATAGCTCTCCAAAGTGACAAGCCCCTTTTTCCATGAACTGTGAGCTTCATTCTTCCAAGAGATTATTGTCAGAAGCTCCTTGCTCATCCATGCAGCTCTCTTAGCACAGCTACCTGACTTTTTTACTCAAGGGAACCACACACATCCTGGGCCTGGAGGAAGTGGCATTTAAAACTTGACCAAGTTTCTCAGGCCCCTTTACCCTCTAGAGCCTCAGCCCATGGGTTACCTTGTGGGTGAGCCCCTGGTGTCTGTGCGAGAGTGCCAGGACTCTTACTGCAAATATTGGACAGAATTAACACTTGTCCTTCTTTCCTTCCAGGGCCCTGATAAGGACTTGGACTGAGACAGGTTCAGAGAGCTGGAACCATCTAATGTTTGAATTTATCAGAGCAACAGACAGAAGATATGTGTGGCTGCCAGTGATAAATGCACCGACTGCAAGGTGGTCTCAGCGCAGTAAGTCCTGGGGATGGTCTGACATGCTTGGAGCTTCAGCCCTGTGCAACAGCTCTGCTAAGAGAAGGGGAAAGCATCAAAAGCTCAGCTGTGTGCTGAAGGTGCGAATCTTGCCAAGAAGGATGTCCCTGGCTTGGGTGGAGAAAAAGTAGCAGAACCTGTCAGCTGTCCTTGTCTCTGTCTTTCCTTCCATGATGCCACGTTTGGGGAAGGGCAGGGTGTGAGGATGCCGCAGAGGAGCAGGTGAGTGAGGGATGGGGGCAGCCTCCCTAAAAGGGTGCTTGCAGCTCTGTTTGAAAAGCTTGGAAGTCCTTGGAGGGACTTGATGAATATTAAGCCCTGTAAGTATCAGCGTGAGGTGTTGCAGCAGAGAAAAAGCTCTCGCTTTTATCTAGATATTGAAGGATTGCATGAATTCGCGTGTAAAAAAAGACTGAAATGACCCCCGTACCTCCTCTATGATATATAAAGGCTATGAAAGCAAATCCTAAGTAGAGCCACCTGGGGTTCTGAATTGCAAATATAAATTGTGTGTGTGTGTGTATACATATATATATATAAAAAACAGTGAACTTTCCTCTGTACGTGTAGTTTTGGTTAAAATGTAACTGGCAAAGCTGAAGCAAGCCAAGCCGAGCTGCTCCCCAGGCACAGGGGACAAGAGCTGCCCCCGTCAGTGCTCAGTGCTGCCGCCTTGTGTTTAAGTGCTGCCAGTGCAGTGCTGCAGCGGTGTGTGCTGCCCCGTCAGTCCTCGGTGCTGCTGCCTCGTCTAAACGCCCTAAATGCTTGAAATGCCTGAAAATGCTTTGGGGGTCGGCGGAAGAGGAGGGGGCGAGAGACTAAAACTTAATGTAAACTCGTAGCTATTAGTTGAGGAGATAAATATGACAGAAATTGCTCCGGTTTATAGAAATATTAAACATTTGTGTTCGTTTTTCGTTAAAAAGAGGATTTAAAAATAAAAAGCTCGTATCTACTCCCTTCCAAAAAGGATTTCATAAGCCTCCCTAGCAAGCTGTCGCCTTTACCTGCATACTACGGCTCTCCGTTGTGTTGCTACGGACTCCACGCACGCGTTTTAAAGCGGAGAGTTGCTATGGGCTCCGGGAATGCGCTTTATGGCAGCGACATGCTATGGGCTCCGCGCATGCGTCGTAAGGCGGCAAGTCGCCACGGTCTCCACGTATGCGCGCCGCCTTGATACGCACGGGCTGCGGAGGCGGGGTCGGATCGACACGAGGCCAGACGAGGGGCTCCGGACGGAGCCGAGCCGAGCCGAAAGCAGCCGAGTTTGAAGCAGGCAGGCTCTCTGGGCGGTGCCTAAGTTAAGTGGAGCCCCAGAGAGCCTTGCAATAAGAATTGATGTCTCCAGCAACGGCAAGTAGTGGTTTTGCCTTGTTGCGTGTTGGCTTTTTTTAATTGGAATGGAAACAATTCTGAACAGAGCCCTGCTGAGCTGCTCCCCACGCATAGGGGCAGAGGCTGCCCCGTAACTGCTCAGTGTTGCCGCCTCTCATAAGGGTGTCTGCGGCCATCTAATGTGGGTCTGGGGGCTTCTAAGGGGCGCTTGGGGGCATCTAAAATGGTTCTGGGGACATGAAAAGGAGGGGGGTTGGAGGCATCTGGAGGGCTCTGGGTCTTACAGCGGCGTCCGTAAGCCTCTGGATTTTTCCCCTGGGGGTTCCTAGAGGCGCCCAAATGAGATGGGAAGTGTTTCAGTGTAGTTTGGTGGTCTCTGTGGGTTCCCAACAGCTCCACCTTCTGGTATGAAAGCATCCCACTGCTGCCAGGCTTTGTGGCTGAGGCTGAATACAAATCTGCAACTTGATCTGGGTCAAAGCAATTAAGCTCTCTACAAAGAGAAAGAAAATTCTGATGAAAACCCTCACCTATGAACAAAGAAAGAGACACCCTCAAACAAAACAGAACAACAAATCTCCAGAGCCAACCCTCCACCACTATAGATGCCCCCTAGACTGTCTTAGGTGCCCCCAGACATGTGCACTTCACATGTCCCCAAAAGACCTCTTTGAGACTCCCAAATCCATTTTAGATGCCCCCAGGTCCCCTTTGCCCCCCTCAAAACCCCTCTAGGAGCCCCCAGATGGCCTTTACATGCCTCTAAACCCCCTTTAGAGGCCACTTCAGCCCCTTAGTAGCATATGGCAGCCAGCAGCACCTCACCAGGTCCCTCTCAACTCCTTTGCAACCCTGCAGAGATGCCCTTGAAGTGCAGAAGGGCTTCACCCAGAGACCCTCAGACACCCCTATGTGACCCAGAACGCTTTAGATGCTCCCAGATCCCACTTTGATACCCCCAGACTTGCTTTACATGTGCCTAGACTCCCTTTACAGGCTCACAGACCCGTTTCCAGGGGCCCAGAACCCTCCCAGCCTGTGATGGTCTGTACCCTACACCATGTCCCTGCCAATCGCACCCAGTTCCATCCCAGTCCTATCCCAGTCCTTCCCAGTTCCTCCTAGTTACCCTCTTTGGGAGTGACTGGCAGGGAAATGGGGGGGATTGGGATGGAATTCAGAGGGACTGGGAGCAAGTGAGAGGTGACTGGGAGGTAGTGGGATGGAAGTGGGAGAGAACTGGGGGAGGGTGTGTGTGTGTGGGGGGGGGGTGCTGGGAGGGAAGTGGGAAGTTGTCCCAAGCTGGGACGAACTGGGCCCACTGCAGCCAATGGGAACACTTCCTGCCTAAGCCCTGCTGACCAATCAGAGCACAGCCTGGCCTTCCTGCTTTTTCCCCTCACGGCATCGGGGAGGGAGACAAAACGGTGGCAGGGAGCACAGTGGCAGCTCCCAGCGCCTCCAGGTATAAATCCCAGTCCCTCCCAGGGCAACTCACAGTGCTCACAGGATGGCTCCCAGTGCTCCCAATCTCTCCCAATTCCCCTGCAATCCCTTACAGTTTCTTCCCAGTCCCCCCCCACCCAGTCCCCCTCAGTCCCTCCCAATGCTCTTCCAGTCCTACCCAGTTGCACTCCCATTCTCCTAGTCCATCCCAGTTCCATCCCAGTTTCCACCTAGTTCCACCCTGTTGCCTCCCAATCCCAATTAATCCCTTCCAGGTTCCATCCAGTTCCCTCTCAGCCCCTCCCAGTTCCCTCTCTGTGACTCCCAGTTCTCACCCAGTCCCTCCCAGTTCTCACCCAGTCCCTTCCAATGCCCTTTCAGTTCCACCCAGTTCCACTCAGTTCCGTCCCAGTCCCTCCCAGACCATCTATATCCCCACCCACTCCCTTCCAGCTCCTCTCAATCTGCCTTCAGTTCCCTCTTCATGACTCCAAATTCTCACCCAGTCCCTCCCAGTGCCCTCTCAGTCCCCCCCAGTCCTACCTAGTTCCCTGCCAATCCCTCCCACTTCCCTCCCAGTGCTTCCCGATTCTCTCCCTGTCCCTCCCAGTCTCTCCCAGTTCCCTCTTCCTGACTCCTAATTCTCACCCAGTCCCTCTCAGGTCCCCTCCAGTCCCTCAGCACTCAGAGGTGAGGAGCTCTGCTCTGCTCTGTTCTTCAGGTCAGACTTGGTTTGTCCCTGGCTGCTTTCTAGGTTGCCATCTCAGCAGGCCAGGAGCTGCCTTGACGTTTGCAGCTCTTGAGCTGAGGTTTCTGGGTGGCAGGGAGCCAGGGTGAAGCTGAGAGTGCACACAGCTCTTCCCATCCCTGTGCTCTTCAGCCCTGCTCTGATGGGATTGCCAGCAGCTGAACTCTGGAGCCTTGCCACAGGGAGCTGGATGCAGTGCATGGGGGACATGGTGTCATTTTATACTCTGGGGGCTTCTGAGGGCTGAATCTCTCCAGCACTGAGTCAACTCTCTTTCTGATCCCATGGGACTGGTTTGTCTTCTGCTTTCTCCAGTGAACAGAGCTGACTCCACTTGGTATCTGGTCTTCAGCAGTGTTCCCCCAGGTGCAGTGCTCAGACTCATTCTCTTGACCATCTTTCTCAATGCCCTGGCCGAGGGCACTGAGGCTCTCTCAGTCAGTTTGCAGACAAGCCCCATCTGGCCAGGCGTGTTGACCTGCTTGCTAACCCACAGAGGGGCCTGGATCAGCATCCTGTCCTGGATCAGCAATGGTGTGGCCAAGAGGAGCAGGAACGGGATTGTCCCCTTGTATTGGGCACTGGTGAGGCCACACCCAGAGTACTTCTGTCTCTCTTCAGCTCCCTGAAAGGAGACTGGAACCAGGTAGGGGCTGGCCTCTCCTGACAAGGAACAAGTGATAGGCCAAGAGGAAACAACCTCAAGTTGTGTCAGGGAAGCTGTAGATTGGGACGTGAGGAACAATTTCTTCCCCTTGAAGCTCATCAAGGCCTGGTGCAGGCTGTCAGGAGCAGTGGTGGAGTTGCCATCCCTGGAAAGGTCGGTGTGGTGCTGGGGGCCATGGTTTAGTGGTGACCTGGCAGTTGGACCATGGTTGGACTTGCCCTGAAAGGACTTTTCCAACCACAAAAGTTCTCTGATTCTGCTGCCTGTAGGTTGTTTGCTGCATGCTTGCAGAAACCAGCTGAATAGCAGCAGCCTGCAGCCAGACTGTGGTGCCAGATCCCTGCAGCAACCCTGCTGTGTCCCTCTCTCTGTTACAGTACCTTCTCTGCCACCCCCTCTGCGGGAGCCCTTGGGGCCAGTGAGACCATGCAGATGACTGTGGATTTCCTGTGGCTGCAAGCGCGGGGGATCACTGCGACTCCCTGAACCTGCGCTGTGACACAGGTCAGTGTTTGGCTCTGCGTGGCTGCACCTCTGTGTACCTGCTAGCTTCAGCTGCCTCTGCTGCTGTGCCTCAAGGTTTTTCTTTCCAAGCCTGTCCACGCTTCAGTGCTTGGAAGTGAGCAGCTCAGGGGCCAACGCTGAGTCTGTCCCTGCTCCGTCCCCTGGATCTCCAGGGTTTGTGCCAGGAGAGGTTTTGCCTTATAGAGCAGTAGGAGAGCTGGTTGCACACAGCCCTTGAGCTGCTTTTGGCTCTAGGAAGCAGAGCTGGGCAAATACTCTGTGTTCAGAAAGAGAAGCCTGCTCTTGAAAGACCATGCTGGGCCTTCAGGAGAGCTTCACTCTTGCAACCACTCCTTGGAAGATGAACTGTTCCTCCATTTCCCAGTGCCCTGAGCTATGTGTTGGGGCTATGCTGGATCCTGGCGCTGGCCTGACCCTCCTGGCTGAGAACACCCTGGGCTCCACCATGGTGCAGGAGCAGTTCCCCCTGGGTGCCCGTGCCCTCTCCCATGCCCGCCAGTTTGGAGGACACAAGAAGAAAGTAGGGTGAGGCTTGGGAGGGCCAGTGGGTTGCAGGTGTCACGGGACCAGGGGAGTGGGTTGGGAGGTGTTCAACAGCATGGAGGGGGTATTGGGAGTATATGGGAAGGGTGGTTGGACNTGCCTGTGCAGTGGCTGGAGCAGACGCTGTGGCAACTGGGGCTGGAGGCTGACCGGCAGAGCTTCTCCTGCACCCTGCCCTTCCCCGACGAGAGCCACGAGTGATAGGCATGGACTCCCCTGCCACCCCCACCAGAAATCCCAACCTGGAGGATCCTGAGCCCACCCAAACTCCCATTCCTGGGTATCCTGTGCCACTCCAGCTCCATCCTGGGCATCCTGTACCCCCAAAACCCCATCCCAGAGGGTCCTGCGCCCCCAAAGACCAGCATCCTGGGCATCCCATGCCCCTCAAACTCCATTCTGGGCATCCTGCTCCCCTAAAACCCCTTCCCGGGCATCTTGTGTCCCCCACACCCCATCCCAGCAGGTTCTGTGCTCCCCAAACCCCCATCCTGGGCATCCTGTGCCCCCCCAAGCCTTTGGGGTGCTTACTCCAGTGTCTCTGCAGATGGTGCATGGCACCAATGTGTATGGGATCCTGCAGGCACCGCAGGCAGCCAGCACTGAGGCACTGGTGCTGAGTGTGCCCTGCAACCCTGGCAGCCAGAACAACCAGGCTGTGGGGCTGATGCTGGCACTCGCTGCCTACTTCCGAGGTGAGGGCCTGGAGGAGGCACTGGGGAGATAGGGAGCCAGCAGCTGGCAGCTCCCAAAGGGCTTTGGCTATTTGGAGGGAGGGCAGCATGGGGAGACAGCTGTGCTGGGCTGCACCAAGGCTGTACAGGGCTCCACTGGGACTGTGCTGGGCTTTGCTGGGGCAGGGACTGGGCTTCACTGAGGTTATGCCAGTCTCTGCCAAGGCTGTGCCAGGGCTATTCTAGGCTATGTTGAACCTTGTCGTATCAGGGAATGGGTGCCACAGCTCTGTCAGGCTCCGCCAAGGCTGTGCTAGCCTTGCCTGGTACAGAGACTGGACACTAGGACTGTGGCAGGCTCTGCCAGGGGCATGCCAGGCTGTGCTGGATGGAAGAGATGCTGGATGGCATCATGGCAGGGTGAACTTCAGGAGCTGGGGAGGGCGAAACCCTGCAGTCCCCCCTTATTGGTACAGACCCTTGACAGGTCACTTGGCCCTGTGGCACCCAAAGGAACGGTTCGTAGGGATGTCTGATTGAGGTGTGGGAACTGCTTTGAGGGGTTCCCAATGCCATACTGCCCTTCCTGGCTGCCCTCAGCCCTGGCATGAGCCTGGCAGAGACGTTGTACCCACACCAGCCGTCGCAAAGGCCTGGCAGGGCTGCTGTGCCCACACCCAGATCCCTTAATTACCCTCCCATTAAAGCCTTGCCCACTAGTGCCATCTTGTGCCAGCTGCTTCATGTCATGGGGAGGAGGGGTGGGGAAGCTGCTGCCTTGATGGGGTGACAGTGGTGTTTTGGCCCTGTCTAGGGGCCAGATGCCCACCAAAGCTGCTCTGTTGCTGCCCTTCTTGGAGGGGCAGGGGGAGGGGAAAGTACAACAGGAGGCAGCAATAGAGCAGCTACAATTTAGTAGCAGCAATTTAATAGCAACAATTTAATCCTAACAACAGCTACAAGGATGAGGTAGTGCCAGTGGAGCTCCTGCAGTGATGGGGGATGGATCTTCCAGTGATGCCTCTCCCAGTATGGACGATCTGGAGATGCCCTCTCCAGCTGATGGTTGGCTTCGCTACTTTGGCTCATCTTTCCAAGACCAGATACCAGTCATTGCTTTCTCTGGTTTTGGTCTTCCTTCCAAGACCAGATGCTCAGCTTTAGCTTCTGTGATCTAGGCCCTCTTTCCAAACCAGATGCTCATCTTTACCTTCACTGCTCTTAGGCTTCCTTCCAAGACCAGATGCTGATCTTCAGCTTCTCTGGTCTTGGGCTTCTCTCCAAACCAGATGCTGATCTTCAGATTTTCTGGACTTTGGCCTCCTTCCAGGACCAGATGCTCATCTTCAGCTTCTCTGGTCTAGGCCTCCTCTCAAACCAGATGCTCATCTTTACCTTCTCTGGTCTCGGCCTTCTATCCAAACCAGATGATTAACTTCAGCTTCTATGGTCTTGGGCTGCTCTCCGAACCACATCCTGATTATCAGCTTCTCTGGTCTTGAGCTTCTCTCCAAACCAGATGCTGATCATCAGCTTCTCTGCTCTTGAGCTTCTCTCCAAACTAGATGCTGATCTTCAGCTTCTCTGGTCTAGGCTTCCTTCCAAGGCCACATGGTCATCTTTATCTTCTTTGGTCCAGGCATTCTCTCCAAAGTATATGCTGATCATCAGCTTCTCTGGTCTTTCCCTTACTTCCAAGATCAGATGCTCATGTTTACCTTCTCTGGTTTGGGTATTCCTTCCATGACCAGATGCTGATCTTCAGCTTCTCTGGTCATTGGCTTCCTTCCAAGGCCAGATGCTCATCTTTACCTTCTCTGGTCTAGGCCTTCTCTCAATCCAGATGCAGATCTTCAGCTTCTCGTCTCTTGAGCTTCACCCCACACCAGATGCTGATCTTCATGTTCTCTGGTCTAGGCCTTCTCTCAAACCAGATACTCATCTGTACCTTTTCTGGTCTCGGCCTTCTCTCCAAACCAGATGCTGATCTTCAGCTTTTCTGGTCTTTGGCCCCCTTCTAAGACCAGATGCTGATCTTCAGATTCTCTGTTCTAGGCCTTCTCTCCAAACCTGATGCTGATCTTCAGCTTCTCTACTCTTTGCCTTACTTCCATGACCAGATGCTCATCTTTAGCTTCTCTAGTTAGGGTCTACCTTCCAGGACCAGATGCTGATCTTCACCTTCTCCTCTCTTGAGCTTCCTTCAAGACTAGATGCTGATATTCAGCTTCTATGTTCTTGGGCTTCCTTCCAAGACCAGAAGCTAATCTTTAGCTTCTCTGGTCTAGACCTTCTCTCCAAAACAGATGCTGATCTTCAGCTTCTCTAGTCTTGAGCTTCTCTACAAACCAGATGCTCATCTTCAGCTTCTCTGTTCTAGGCCTTCTCTCGAAACCAGATGCTCATCTTTACTTTCTCTGTTCTAGGCCTTCTCTCCAAACCAGATGCTGATATTCAGATTCTATGTTCTTGGGCTTCCTTCCAGGTCCAGATGCTCATCTTTACCTTCTCTGGTGTAGGCCTTCTCTCCAAACCAGATGATGAAATTCAGCTTCCGTAGTCTTGGGCATGCTTCAAATACCAGATGCTCATCTTTACCTTCTCTGGTCTCGCCCTTCTCTCCAATCCAGATGATGAAATTCAGCTTCTATGGTCTTGGGCTTCTCTCCAAACCGGATACTGATCTTCAGCTTGTCTGGTCTTTGGCCCCCTTCCAAGACCAGATGCTCATCTTTAGCTTCTCTGGTCTAGGCCTTCTCTCCAACCCAGATGCTGATCTTTGTCTTCTCAGGTCTAGGCCTTCTCTCAATCCAGATGCTGATCTTCAGCTTCTCTGGTCTAGGCCTTCTCTTAAACCAGATGCTCATCTTTACCTTCTCTGGTCTCAGCCTTCTCTCCAAAGTATATACTGATCATCAGCTTCTCTTCTCTTGAGCTTCTCTCCAAATGAGATGCTGATCTTCAGCTTTTTTGGTGTAGAACTTCTCACCAAACCAGATGCTCATCTTTAGCTTCTCTGGTCATTGGCTTCCTTCCAAGACCAGATGCTGATCTTCAGCTTCTCTGGTCATTGGCTTCCTTCCAAGACCAGATGCTGATCTTCAGCTTCTCTGGTCATTGGCTTCCTTCCAAGACCAGATGCTGATCTTCAGCTTCTCTGGTCATTGGCTTCCTTCCAAGACCAGATGCTGATCTTCAGCTTCTCTGGTCATTGGCTTCCTTCCAAGACCAGATGCTGATCTTCAGCTTCTCTGGTCATTGGCTTCCTTCCAAGACCAGATGCTGATCTTCAGCTTCTCTGGTCATTGGCTTCCTTCCAAGACCAGATGCTGATCTTCAGCTTCTCTGGTCATTGGCTTCCTTCCAAGACCAGATGCTGATCTTCAGCTTCTCTGGTCATTGGCTTCCTTCCAAGACCAGATGCTGATCTTCAGCTTCTCTGGTCATTGGCTTCCTTCCAAGACCAGATGCTGATCTTCAGCTTCTCTGGTCATTGGCTTCCTTCCAAGACCAGATGCTGATCTTCAGCTTCTCTGGTCATTGGCTTCCTTCCAAGACCAGATGCTGATCTTCAGCTTCTCTGGTCATTGGCTTCCTTCCAAGACCAGATGCTGATCTTCAGCTTCTCTGGTCATTGGCTTCCTTCCAAGACCAGATGCTGATCTTCAGCTTCTCTGGTCATTGGCTTCCTTCCAAGACCAGATGCTGATCTTCAGCTTCTCTGGTCATTGGCTTCCTTCCAAGACCAGATGCTGATCTTCAGCTTCTCTGGTCATTGGCTTCCTTCCAAGACCAGATGCTGATCTTCAGCTTCTCTGGTCATTGGCTTCCTTCCAAGACCAGATGCTGATCTTCAGCTTCTCTGGTCATTGGCTTCCTTCCAAGACCAGATGCTGATCTTCAGCTTCTCTGGTCATTGGCTTCCTTCCAAGACCAGATGCTGATCTTCAGCTTCTCTGGTCATTGGCTTCCTTCCAAGACCAGATGCTGATCTTCAGCTTCTCTGGTCATTGGCTTCCTTCCAAGACCAGATGCTGATCTTCAGCTTCTCTGGTCATTGGCTTCCTTCCAAGACCAGATGCTGATCTTCAGCTTCTCTGGTCATTGGCTTCCTTCCAAGACCAGATGCTGATCTTCAGCTTCTCTGGTCATTGGCTTCCTTCCAAGACCAGATGCTGATCTTCAGCTTCTCTGGTCATTGGCTTCCTTCCAAGACCAGATGCTGATCTTCAGCTTCTCTGGTCATTGGCTTCCTTCCAAGACCAGATGCTGATCTTCAGCTTCTCTGGTCATTGGCTTCCTTCCAAGACCAGATGCTGATCTTCAGCTTCTCTGGTCATTGGCTTCCTTCCAAGACCAGATGCTGATCTTCAGCTTCTCTGGTCATTGGCTTCCTTCCAAGACCAGATGCTGATCTTCAGCTTCTCTGGTCATTGGCTTCCTTCCAAGACCAGATGCTGATCTTCAGCTTCTCTGGTCATTGGCTTCCTTCCAAGACCAGATGCTGATCTTCAGCTTCTCTGGTCATTGGCTTCCTTCCAAGACCAGATGCTCATCTTTAGCTCATCTGGTCTAGACCTTCTCTCCAAACCAGATGCTGATCTTCAGCATCTCTAGTATAGGCTTCCAAGACCAGATTCTGATATTCATCTTCTGTGTTCTTGGGCTTCCTTCCAAGACCAGATGCTTCTCTTCAGCTTCTCTGGTCATTGGCTTCCTTCCAAGACCAGATGCTGATCTTCAGCTTCTCTGGTCTTTGGATTCCTTTCCAGACCAGATGCTCATCTTTACCTTCTCTGGTTTGGGTCTTCTTTCCATAACCAGATGCTGATTTCAGCTTCTCTGGTCATTGGCTTCCTTCCAAGGCCAGATGCTGATCTTTACCTTCTCTGGTCTAGGCCTTCTCTCCAAACCTGATGCAGATCGTTAGCTTCTCTGATCTAGGCCTTCTCTCCAAACCAGATGCTGATCTTCAGCTTCTCTGGTCTTTGCCTTACTTCCAAGACCAGATGCTCATCCTTACCTTCTCTGGTTAGGGTCTTCATTCCATGACCAGATGCAGATTTCAGCTTCTCTGGTCGTTGGCTTCCTTCCAAGGCCAAATGCTCACCTTTACCTTCTCTGTTCTAGGCCTTCTCTCCAAACCAGATGCTTATCATCAGCTTCTCTGCTCTTGAGCTCCTCTCCAAACCAGATGCTGATCTCCAGCTTCTCTGGTCTTTGGATTTCTTTTAAGACTAGATGCTCATCCTTACCTTATCTCGTTTGGGTGTTCCTTCCAAGGCCAGATGCTGATCTTCAGCTTTTCTGGTGTAGGACTTCTCACCAAACCAGATGCTCATCATCAGTTTCTCTGGTCTTTGCCTTCCTTCCAAGACCAGATGCTCATCCTTGCCTTCTCTGGTTTGGGTCTTCATTCCAAGACCAGATGCTGATCTTCAGCTTCTCTGGTCTAGGCCTTCTCTCCAATCCAGATGCTGTTCTTCAGCTTCTCTGATCTTGACTTTCTCTCCAAACCAGATGCTGATCTCCAGCTTCTCTGGTCTTTGGATTCCTTTCAAGACCAGATGCTCATGCTTACCTTATCTCGTTTGGGTCTTCCTTCCAAGGCCTGAT
>VWZE01020927.1:164090-177010 GCA_013396675.1 Eubucco bourcierii | reverse complement strand
CTTCAGCTTCTCTGGTCTAGGCCTTCTCTCCAATCCAGATGCTGTCCTTCAGCTTCTCTGGTCTAGGCCTTCTCTCAAACCAGATGCTGATCTTCAGCTTCTCTGGTCTTTGGATTCCTTTCAAGATGAGATCCTCATCCTTACCTTGTCTGGTTTGAGTCTTCCTTCCAAGGCCAGATGCTGATCTTCTGCTTCTCTGGTCTTGACCTTCTCTCCAAACCAGATGTTGATCTTCAGCTTCTCGTCTCTTTAGCTTCTCTCCAAACCAGATGCTGATCTTCAGCTTCTCTGCTCTTGAGCTTCTCTCCATATGAGATGCTGATCTCCAGCTTCTCTGGTCTTTGGATTCCTTTCAAGACCAGATGCTCATGCTTACCTTATCTCGTTTGGGTCTTCCTTCCAAGGCCTGATTCTGATCTTCAGCTTTTCTGGTGTAGGACTTCTCACCAAACCAGATGCTCATCATCAGCTTCTCTGGTCATTGGCTTTCTTCCAAGACCAGATGCTGATCTTCAGGTTCTCTGGTCATTGGCTTCCTTCCAAGACCAGATGCTCATCCTTACCTTTTCTGGTCCAGGTCTTCTCTCCAAACCAGATGCTGATCATCAGCTTCTCTGCTCTTGAGCTTCTCTCCAATCCAGATGCTGTTCTTCAGCTTCTCTGGTCTTGACTTTCTCTCCAAACCAGATGCTCATCTTTAGCTTCTCTGGTCTTGGGCTTCCTTCCAAGACCAGATGCTGATCTTCAGGTTCTCTGGTCATTGGCTTCCTTCCAAGGCCAGATGCTCATCTTTACCTTCTCTGGTCTCAGCCTTCTCTCCAAACCAGATGCTCATCTTTAGCTTCTCTGGTCTTGGGCTTCCTTCCAAGACCAGATGCTGATCTTGAGCTTTTCTGGTCTTTGGATTCCTTTCAAGATGAGATCCTCATCCTTACCTTGTCTGGTTTGAGTCTTCCTTCCAAGGCCAGATGCTGTTCTTTAACTTCTCTGGTCTTGACCTTCTCTCCAAACCAGATGCTGATCTCCAGCTTCTCTTGTCTTTGGATTCCTTTCAAGACCTGATGCTCATCCTTACCTTATCTTGTTTCGGTCTTCCTTCCAAGGCCAGATGCTGATCTTCAGCTTTTCTGGTGTAAGACTTATCACCAAACCAGATGCTCATCATCAGTTTCTCTTGTCTTTGGATTCCTTTCAAGGCCAGATGCTCATCTTTACCTTCTCTGGTCTAGGCCTTCTCTCCAAACCAAATGCTCATCATCAGCTTCTCTGCTCTTGAGCTTCTCTCCAAACCAGATGCTGATCATCAGCTTCTCTGCTCTTGAGCTTCACCCCACACCAGATGCTGATCTTCAGTTTCTATGTTCTAGGGCTTCCTTCAACGTCCATATGCTCATCTTTAGCTTCTCTGGTCTTGGGCTGTTCTCCAAACCAGATGCTGATCTCCAGCTTCTCTGGTCTTTGGATTCCTTTCAAGACCAGATGCTCATCCTTACATCCTATGGTTTGGGTCTTCCTTCCAAGACCGTATGCTGATATTTAGCTTCTCTGGTCTTGGGCTGTTCTCCAAACCAGATGCTGATCTCCAGCTTCTCTGGTCTTTGGATTCCTTTCAAGACCAGATGCTCATCCTTACATCCTATGGTTTGGGTCTTCCTTCCAAGACCGTATGCTGATATTCAGATTCTCTGTTCTAGGCCTTCTCTCCAAACCTGATGCTGATCTTCAGTTTCTCTGCTTTTTGCCTTACTTCCAAGACCAGATGCTCTTCTTTAGCTTCTCTGGTTAGGGTCTACCTTCCAAGACCAGATGCTGATCTTTGGCTTCTCCTCTCTTGAGCTTCCTTCAAGACTAGATGCTGATATTCAGCTTCTATGTTCTTGGGCTTCCTTCCAAGACCAGAAGCTAATCTTTACTTTCTCTGGTCTAGGCCTTCTCTCCAAACCAGTTGCTCATCTTCCGCTTCTCTGGTCTTTGGATTCCTTTCAAGACCTGATGCTCATACTTACCTTTTCTGGTTTGGGTCTTCCTTCCATGACCAGATGCTGATTTCAGCTTCTCTGGTCATCGGCTTCCTTCCAAGGCCAGATGCTCATCTTTATCTCATCTGGTCTAGGCCTTCTCTCCAAATCAGATGCTGATCTTCAGCTTCTCTGGTCTGTGGATTCCTTTCAAGACCAGTTGCTCATCCTAACCCTGACTGTCGAGGTGATGAACCCCAAGACCCCTTTCTGTCAGGATGAGTAACCCTAAAGACCCTAACTGTCAGGGTGATGAACCCCAAGACCCTAATGTTCAGGGTGATGACCCCCAAGACCATTAACTGTCAGGGTGATGCACCCCAAAACCCCTGTCAGGATAAGCAACCCCAAAAACCCTAACTGTCAGGGTAATGAACCCCAAGACCCCTAACTGTCAGGATGATGAACCCCAAGACCCCTAATCCTCTGGACAAGCAACCCCAAGACCCTTAACCAGCAGAATCAGCAACCCAAGGCCCCTAACTGTCAGGGTGATGAACCCCAAGAGCCCTAACTGTCAGGATGAGAAACCCCAAAGCCCCTACCTCTCGGGGTGATGACCTCCAAAGCCCCTACCTCTCGGGGTGATGACCCCCAATGCCCCTACCTCTCGGGGTGATGACCCCCCAAGACCCCTTACTGTTGGAGTGATGAACCCCAAGACCCCTAACTGTCAGAATGAGCAAACCCAGGACCTTTAGCAAGCAGGATCAGCAAACCCCAGAGCCCTAACTGTCAGAGTGACGAACCCCAAGACCTCTAACTGTTGGCATGATAAACCCCCAGACCCCTAACTGTCAGGATGAGCAAACCCAGGACACTTAACCAGCAGGATCAGCAATCCCCAGAACCCTAACTGTCAGAGTGATGAACCCCAAGGCTCCTAACTGTCAGGGTGATGAACTCCAAGACCTCTAACCATCAGGATGAGCAACCCCAGGACCCTTAACCAGCAGGATCAGCAACCCCAAGACCCTTAACCAGCAGGATCAGCAGCCCCCAGACCCCTAACTGTCAGGGTGATGAAACCCAACACCCCTAACTGTCAGGGTGACCCACCCAATACCTCCCCTACCATCATGGTGACCAACCTCAAGAACCCTAAGTAGCACTATGACCAGCCTGAGACACTTAACTCTCCTAGTGACCCACCCAGTGACCTCATCCCCCATTATGATGGATGACCCCAAGGTGACCCACCCCATACCTACAGTGACCATCCCCATGGTGACCATCCCCCAGAGCTCCCCATCATGNCAACCTCAAGAACCCTAAGTAGCACTATGACCAGCCTGAGACACTTAACTCTCCTAGTGACCCACCCAGTGACCTCATCCCCCATTATGATGGATGACCCCAAGGTGACCCACCCAATACCTCCCCTACCATCATGGTGACCAACCTCAAGAACCCTAAGTAGCACTATGACCAGCCTGAGACACTTAACTCTCCTAGTGACCCACCCAGTGACCTCATCCCCCATTATGATGGATGACCCCAAGGTGACCTCAGCCATCGTTACAGTGACCATCCCCATGGTGACCATCCCCCAGAGCTCCCCATCATGCCAAGGGGCAAAGCCCAGGATCGCAGCTCCAAGCCTTCCCCAGCACAATTCCTGCAGGGAGTGCCTGTGCCAGGTGATCAACCCCAACGAGGAGCCGGCGGTGGCCTGTCCCTTCCAGGATGACTCCTATGCCTGCAGCAGCCGCCTCCAGAAGCGGCAGATGCAGGCACTGAGTGCTGCCTACGGCTGTGCTAAGGGCTGCAGGGGAGGCCTTCCTAGGTGGGGAAGTCTCAGCTGACTGGAGATGTGGCCAAAGGTGATGCCAATCTCCAGAAGGGCTGGAAGGGGGATCTGGGGAGCTGCAGAGCTGTCAGCTTGACCTTAGTGGCAGGGAAGGTCATGGAGAAGGGCGTCTTGAGGGACATGATGCGGCACATGCAGGAGAACCAGCTGAGTTCAGGTCCTGCTTGAGGAACCCAATCTACAGTGAGGTGACCCTTAGGGAATGAGGGAAAGGCTGTGGCTGTCTGGGCGTCAGCAGAGCCTTGGACGTGGTGTCCCACAGCATCCTCCTGGAGAAACTCCTGGTGTGGGTGTGTGTAGGGATGCCCTGGGTGAAAAACTGGCCCAAAGAGGGTTGGGGAGTGGAGCGAAAGTCCCAGTCGGTGGCTGGACACAACTGGTGTCCCTTGGGCTCAGCACGGCGGACAGTTCTCTTCAGTTTCCCTCAGTACCTTCAGCCCTGGCGTGAGCCTGGCAGAGATGATGTTCCCACACCAGCCCTGGCACAGGCCTGGCAGGGCTGCTGTGCCCACACCCAGATCCCTTCATTGCCCTCCCATTAAAGCCTTACCCACTAGTGCCACCTTGTGCCAGCTGCTTTATGTCATGGAGAGGAGAGGTGGGGAAGCCGCTGCCTTGATGGAGTGACAGTGGTGCTTTGGCCCTTTCTAGGGGCCAGATGCCCACCGAAGCTGCTCTGTCACTGCCCTTCTTGGAGGGGCAGGGGGAGGGGAAAGTACAACAGAAGGCAGCAATAGAACAGCTACAATTAAGTAGCAGCAATTTAATAGCAACAATTTAATCCTAACAACAGCCAGATGGTCATCGTTGGCTTCTCTGGTCTTGAATTTGGATGTCTCTGGTTGTTGTCTTGTTTCCAACTGCAAATGCTGGTCTTGGGCCCCTCCTTGGAGAAGCTGATCCCAGTCCAGAGACTCCTGGCAGTGCTGGAAGGATCTGACTGGAGCTGTCCCTCTGTCAAGGTCCGGAGAACAGAGATTAACAGTATCTCTGTCCAGAGGAGCAAGACTTTGTACCAGGTTAGGGTGGATCCCTCCCCTGGTAGAACAAACTCACCTCAACACGTATTCTTTTGGCTTGTTTTGGTTTTGTTGTGAAGTCAGGAAAAAAAAGAACAAACTTATTTCTTATAGTTTAAACTAAATATAACAGCACAGGGAAAAATGCAGTTATTACAAGTATATAATAACCTGAGGGAAGATGGGGAAGGGGTCAAGCGGCAGCAAAAGCAGCAAAAGCAGCAGCAGCAGCCAAAACAGCAGCAGGGGAAGATACCAGCAGGCGCAGGCGAAGCAGACGAAGCAGCAAGGGGACAGTACAAGCTGTGCTTCCAGACATAAAGCTCTCGATGCTCCAATGAAATTATATTAACTTATCCATTGTTGCCATTATATGCCCTATCCCCAGAATGTTTGCCTCAGAGCTTCCACCTCCAAGTTTCTCTGGTTTTGTATTTTTTTTTATGTCTGAGGTAGGAATCTAACTCAAACGGCCACAGACTTGTTCTTTTAGATTGCCATGGTGTGAAATTAAGGTGCAAATGAGGCCAGATATCACCACAAAACTGTTTATTAAAGGATAAAGTTGAACAAAACTGAGGGAGAGAGGGAAGAGGGGAGAGAGCAAGAGGGAACAACAGAGAAAAACAGACAAGCAGGGAAGGAAAAGAACAGGGATTCTATTACCATCAGCTGCAGATGGGGGGAAGAGAGGGAGAGACGTGTGCCCANCAAACGGCCACAGACTTGTTCTTTTAGATTGCCATGGTGTGAAATTAAGGTGCAAATGAGGCCAGATATCACCACAAAACTGTTTATTAAAGGATAAAGTTGAACAAAACTGAGGGAGAGAGGGAAGAGGGGAGAGAGCAAGAGGGAACAACAGAGAAAAACAGACAAGCAGGGAAGGAAAAGAACAGGGATTCTATTACCATCAGCTGCAGATGGGGGGAAGAGAGGGAGAGACGTGTGCCCAGGCAAGGGATGTCCTTCTGTGGAGCGGTTCCTCGGCTTCTTCTGATGGAGGTGCCCCAGCGGTTGTGGTCCGGTGGAGGTGCCCCCATGGCGGAGCTCTGGTGGAGGTGCTCACTATTGCAGGCGTCTTCAGGGTAGCTGGTATCGCATCCTGGGCATTCAAGCCAGGCTGGAGTCCTGGAATTTCATCAAGACACTCTATTATATCTCGGGCAGATATCTGGGTCAAGTCCTGTGAGTCCACAGAGGTGCTGTTTGCATCCCTTAGCTTTGCCAGGAATCTGGGCCACCTTCAATCTTTGTTGATTCGATGGAGTGAGAGACGATCAGCCTCTCACACCACTCGGTCAACAAAGAGAAGAAAATAACTGGGGTGGGGGAGAAATAAGAAAAGGAAAAGAAGGGAAAAGAAAAGGAAAAGTTGAGGGAAAATGCAGGGATTTTTAGGCAATTTTCACAACAGACATTGGTTTTGATCGGGTAATGGGCCGAATTTGGTTTACACCATCATTAGATACAAATTGCATACTGGATACTCCATGTTGAATCAGCTGTATAAAACAGGAAATGATAGGTGGCAAAAAAAGTAACAATGCCAAACCACGTAACAAATCAAACAAGATCTGTTTCACCCAAGGCCCCCCTGGAAGCCAGGAGAACCAGCCCATATCCCATCCTTCCCAGGTTTGGACAGGTAGAGGAGCTAATTTCCTAGTCCCAGAAGATATCTGTTTCCCTACTTTCCCATTGCCATCAATTTGTAAACAACAGTTAGAAGAATTGAATTTTCCACAAAGCTCTCCTTCTTCTGCTAACAGATAATCAAGAACCATTCAGCCTCTCCCACCCCCTCTAGCAGGTGCTGCAGGCCGAGGGGTTGAAGAACTTGCAGTAGCTGCTGCAGCTGGAGGGGGAGGTGCTGGTGACCAACCCGGAGGTGCTGGAGTGTCAGGGATGGCAGAGACCCCACCACTGTCCCCAGGCTATGGCTGCAGGCTGTTGTGCCCAGCAGCTCCATGGTGGGTGCCCAGCCTTGACCTTGTGGGCTGCCATCCTGCCCTTGGTGGGCTCCCAACCCTGACCTGGAGTCCCTCTCCCTCTCCCAGGGTCCTGGGCACACGGGGCTGAGGGACACGGGAGGACAGGAGGGACTGCCCCTGCGTCCCCAGGCTCTAGTCATGGCCAAGCTGTCCCCAGGAGCAAAACGCTGGGCTCCCACCCGCACCTTGCCCTCCTCTCCCCGTGACAGGGTCCCGGGGACACCTGTGGTAGGTGTCACTGCAACATCAATGGGCAGAGGTGCCACCCCCAGTGCCAAAACTGCCACTGAGGCCCCCACGGAGATGAGGGACCCCCTGGGGGCTACCCAGCAGAGCCAACCAGGGCTGAGAGCCACTCTCCTGGCACAGAAGAAAAGGCCTCAGGTGCAGCCAGGTGATGAGGAGGGACACGGGGCAGCCAGGTGCCAGCCAGGCACCAGCCAAGTGCCAGAGGGCCCTTCACCAGTGCCACACGGGGACAGGTTGGGGGGCTCCATGGAGCCTGTGCCAGCAGTGGAGCCCCCGTGGCAGGAAGTGATGTTGGCACAGCAGTGTGGGGGGGTCCAATAAAGCCGTCTGCATGCCAAAGCCTTGCTTGTGTGCAGCGCTGCCAGGGCAATGCCAAGTGGATCTTTTGCCACGATCACAGTTTGGGGACATCTCCTTCAGTGAATGTGCCCTGGGCTTAGAGCACAGTTTGAGGGCTCTGTGCAGTAGCAGAATAGAGCCCCAGAGCCTCCAGCACTCGCAGAGCAGCCTCCAGGGTATTGAAAGCAGGGCTGCAGGTTGCTTGGGCAGTGTTCTGCCATGGTGAGATCAAAGAGGCTCGAAGGACTAGCCAAGTAGTGTCTTGTGGTGTTCCTCGTGGTCTGATCAGCCCCATGCTCTAGTCCCAGAAGCCCAGCTCTGCTGCCTGAGTACTGTGTGCAGGTTGCAGTTCTTCAGCTCTGTCTCCCAGAAGGCTTTTTCCTGAGGGGATCCCAAGTTTGCACAGGAAACCACTTCTGGGCTGATTGAAGAGCTGCGATCTGATTTAAGAGTTGTGATCAGCCTGGCCAGGATGTCTCTCTGTTTTCACCCTGGTAATGGAATTCCTAAGAGAACTGCTGGCCCTTGCTGAGCTGCATCCTGGCTTCCCTCCAGCCCTGCTCTGCCTCTTGGTTTGCTTGTGAACAGCTAAAGCAAGAGGCATACCAGCAGGGACAAGCATGCTATCCTATAGGAGAAGTATTCTCCTTCAGCTGATGGCATGCATGAGGCCTTTGTAGCTGAAAGCTCCTATTGCTCCCTGTGCCCTGCTGGCCACTCTCTTTTGAATCCCAGGAGACTGTTGGTCTTCTTGGCCATGGGGACACATTGCTACCTTGGGGACGTTGTTATCCTGCACCAGTCACAGGTCCTTCTGCACAGAGCTGCCGCTGGCTTGGCCTCTGCAGCAGCTATAGCTGAGACCAAGGAGAGCCAAAGCCCAAGAGCAGTTTGATCATCCCAGGATATTCTCAGTAGGAGCCAGGGGGGAATTGGTGAATAGTTACAGAGTTGAGCCCTTCCTCCTAAGCTTTTCTCAGAGCCTGTCCTGTTGCCTCACCAACACCTCCCGCTGCCCACAGCCTTCACCCTCCACGTCCCCAGGGACAGCGTGATGGAGCTCAGCATGCCCAGCACTGTGCAGGTGCTGGACAGCTCTCGCCCCTCCTGGAGGAAGAGAGACAAGGGAGGCCTTAAGCCCCATGAGTGCACCATCAGCCCTTGCACGGGGACCATTTGCTCCCTGAGCTTTGTGGACATCCAGGTAAGGAGCAGTGGGCCAGAGGGGCTTCAGCAGCTGGAGCTGAAGCTTCTCTGCTCTAGGAGAGGGCTTCAGTGCTTCTGCCTTTGAGTGTAAGGAGAGGAAAAATCCTGCAGCACTGCTGGACTGTTGTTAGCTGGGCTGCCCTGGGACTTTCCTGAAGGAGCAGCTGCTGCTCCTGCCCTGCAGGCTCATGGACAGAAGCCACTGACCAGGTGTTGAATGCCGCTTAGGGCAATTTCCTTGACTGCAGATGGGCAGAAGAAGGCTGAGGACAGCAGATGGTTGTTCCAAAGAGAGATGTGGTTGGATGAAGCAGTTGGCTTCTCTCCCTGCTTTTATTTCTCCTTTCTTGTGGGCAGAATGGGTTGCCTTTGCTGCAGTGATCTCCAGTGGCACTGCAGAAACTCTGCTGGCTGTGAGCTGAGCAGGTTCTGATGGGCCAAGCTTCTGCATCAGCTTGGCGCTGCAAAGCTGAAGTGGTTGTGGTGAAGTCAGCAGCTTCCCTTGCATTTCCGCTGTTGCAGTGAAGCTCAAAGCCTGCTCCCTTAAGTGTCATGCAGTGCTGAGTAGAAGATGGCCCTGCTAGTGCCGGCATTCATTTCACACGTGACCTGGGAACTGCCAAGGGCATTTCTCAAAGCACCTCCTGCCAGCAGTCTTTTGGTGCTCCCAGAGCCTGTGCTCTGCACACAGAGCAGCAGCAGAATTAGGGCCAAGTCCTCCTTTTGCTTCCCATGGCATGGGAATGGAAGGAGCTCAGATGTGAGAGTGCTGAAGTGTTTGGTGCTCTGCTCTCCCCCCAGGTCACTCTGTGTTCCAACACTATGGGCAAGTACAAGGTGGCACTGGTGATGGATGTGGATGGTGTGGGCCAGGAGCTGTTGTCCCTGCCCCTCACAGCCAGGTACCAGCACTTCCCTTGCAGCTCCTCATCTCTCCTGCTGCATCCAGCCCCTTGCCCATGGTTTGCTGGCTCCAGCTCCACAGGAGAAGCCTTGGTCTATGAACTGGTTCTGTCCAGTCAGAGACAGGAAGAGCAGGGTTTGAAAGCACCATTCTGAGGAGCACCTGCCCAGAATGGACAGGCCTGGTCCTCAGCCTTTTCCTAAAGGACATGGCAATTCTGTTCATGATTAGCACTGAGCCTCCCCTGGTACAGCCTGGGGCCCTTTCACTTGTCCCTGGGAGAAGAGACCAAGCCCCACCTGGCTCCAGCCTCCTTTCAGGGAGCTGTAGTGAGCAATGAGGTCTCCCCTCAGCCTTCTTCTCTCCAGGCTAAATAACTCCAGGTCCCTCAGCGGCTCCTCAGCAGCCCTGTTCTCCAGACCCTTCACCAGCCTCGTTGCCCTTCTCTGGATCCGCTCCAGTCCCTCAATGACCTCCTTGGAGTGAGAGGCCCAAAACTGATGCCAGGATTTGAGATGTGGCCTCAGCAATGCTGAGTCAGGGGAACAATCCCTGCTCTGCTCCTGCTGGCCACACCATTGCTGATCCAGGCCAGGATGGTGGTGGCACTTTGCAGCCACTCTGCTCTAAGCAGATGTGTTCTGCTGCATTCCATGCTGCGTGAGGTGTCAAGAAGGCCTCTCCTCTGCCAGTGTCTCAGTCCCTTTGGCCATCTCTCTGCCCAGGTGTGTGATTCCTGCTCTGCGAGTGCCCAACCCCACGGTGACCTTTGGATGCTGCTACCTGCAGTCCCCTGCCTAGCAGATGCTGACTCTGGTGAAGACAACAACCTGCCAGGCTGCTATGGGCTGCTGCCTCAGGCTGGCATCACACCCACCTCCTGCCCTCAGATGTCAGTCAGGGCTTTGGCTGGGAGAAAAGGGCTTTGGATGAGCCCTTGATGGTTTTCAATCCAACCTAAAAGTTTGCTGAGAACAAGAACCCACCCGAATGTAACATTAGGAAGCAGGTGAATTGGAACCCTCCTGAATACCAGCCTCAGGCAGCAATTTGAGTTCTTTGGGAAACAGTTCCTGTTCTGGGCCTTGGGTGCTGCCATGCAGCAGAACTCAGAGGGTTGTGAGAAGCTGTTCTGGCAGCCCAAGCATGGATGTTTGTGAGTGCAACAGCTTTGGGACCCCCTGAGGCTGCTGAGGCCATCCAAGGCTTGCTTCTTGTTTTGTGACTTTCTGCCATGGATTTCAAACTCTTGGTGATTTGCTGCTGTGGACACGTTAAGGAGTTGAAATTCTTGTCCAAAGTCTCTCTGCAGGAAAGTTTGATTGCCAGGATCAAGCCAGACTGGAGAACAGCCCTGTGGAGGACTCGAGGGTACTGGGGGGTGCAAAGCTGGACACGATCTGGCACCGAGTGCTGCCAGCCCAGAGCCAGCTGTGTCCTGGTCTGATGCCCAGCTGCATGGGCAGCAGGGACAGGGAGGGGATTCTGCCCCTCTGCCATGCTCTGCTGAGAATCCCCCTTGCAGTGCTGGGGCCAGCTCTGGAGATCAGATCTTATGAAGAGTGGCTGAGACAGCCGGGGTTGTTTAGTCTGGAGAAAAGGAGGCTGAAGAAAGACCTTATCACTCTCTACAGCTATCTGAAATGAGGTTAAAGTGAGGTCCCAAGCACCAAGACAAGAGGAATCAGAAAATGGCCTCAAGTTGAACCAGGGGAGATTCAGATCAGATATTAGGGAAAATTTCTTCACAGAAAGGGTTGTCAAGCCCTGGAATAAGTTCCCCAGGGAAGTGGTTGAGTCATTTCTGAAGATGTGTAGATGTGTCAATGTGGTGCCAAGGGATGTGGTTTGGCAGCATTAATGGTTGGACCTGATGATCTTAAAAGTTTCTTCTAACCAAAACTATTCTATCATCCATTATTTTAATATTTAACAAACAAAGTTCCCTGTTTGGACTTGAATTCTAGAGACAGTGTAAAAGAAAAAACAACATGAAAGCAGAAAGCAGAACACACTCCACATCCTACTGACTTCTCTAAAATTAAGGCCCTTTACATGCACAGGAGGCAGACATTTTGGTGTTGTGTCAGGCAGACAGAGAGCAGCTACTGCAGGCCTCAAACAAGTATGGGTCCTCTGGTGCAAGGACGCAGTGTAAAACAGACTCAACCCAAACCAGGCATTTGGTTCTGCATTGAGAACATGCTTGTGTTCAGTCCAGGCTTTACCTTTGGGAATGCCAAAAGCATACACAGGAAATTTCTACAGCATTTCCCCAGACATGTTACAGATTGGTAGAGGTCATTGTATGTATAAATGTTATCTTTATCTGGAGAGAGTGATTTCCTGAAAAGTTTGACAGTGTTCTTGCAGTGCTGCCCAAAAGAAAAATAATTCTTACAAAGAAATTCTCCTTTTATATTAACTAGCAAGAGATGGGAAGAAGTATCAGGTCTAGGGAAAACCCCTATAACTTTAAATACAGGTCACAAAGAATATTTGCTACTCTTCCTCACAAGTTTTAACAAAAAGGTCGCAGTGTCTCTTCTTTCTTGGCAGCTGAAACTCGGGAAGCTTAGGCTGCATTCATGAATGTATAAAATCCCACTCCCTTCCTTTGATTTCCATTTCCATGCCCATTCTTTCATTAATGAGAACCTTTTCTGGTCACTCCTTCTGCACATTGCTTTGAAACAAGACTGGATGCCTTTACTTATTTTGAAAACACAATGGAAAAACGTTACAGGAAAGCAAACTTTCAGAAGAAGAGCTGGTGACATTTGATGCACAAAATGAATGCTGTCTATATTGTTGGAACAGTCAAAACACCTAGCAGCTCATGGCACAGCTGGACAGCCACCAGCACTAGCAACACTCTGAAAACATTTGCTGCAAGCAATACTCAGCATGCTAGTCCACACATGGTCTCAGCAGAAGATCTTTCCTTTGCTGCTGTAAAACATTAGCTCTGGGTTTGTTCCTTTCCAACACAGGCTATGGTCTTGCACTTTAAAGCTGCTGTCCTCTACTGTAGGGAAATATTCTGTATTAACTGGATCACAGAATCATAGAATGGTAAGGTTGGAAGAGACCTCAAGGATCATCTAGTTCCAACCCCCTGCCATAGGCAGGGACACCTCCCACTAGTACAGGTCACTCTAGGCCTCGTCCAACCTGGCCTTGAACCCCTCCAGGGAGGGAGCAGCCACAACCTCCCTGGGCAACCTGTTCCAGTGCCTCACCACCCTCACTGGAAAGAACTTCCTCCTAACATCCAGTCTAAATCTCCCCTCTGCCAGTTCAAACCCATTGCCCCTTGTCCTGTTGTTGTAGGACCTTGTAAATAGTCCCTCCCCAGCCTTCCTGTAGGCCCCTGTGAAG
>VWZE01020927.1:79449-163795 GCA_013396675.1 Eubucco bourcierii | reverse complement strand
AGTGAAGTAGACATCATGATGTTTTCCTTTCACAGTCTATAGTGTAATTTTTTTCTATTAAAATATTCTAATTAGCCTCAAACCAGCACAGCCACCTTCAGATACAGGAAGGCTACAATCAGGTCTTCTCGAAACCTTCTCTTCTCCAGGCTGAAGAGCCCCAACTCTCTCAGCCTGTCCTCACAGCAGAGCTGCTCCAGCCCTCTGATTATCTTTGTGGCCCTCCTCTGGACCTGCTCCAACACTTCCATGTCCTTCCTGTGCTGGGGGTTCCAGAACTGCACACAGTACTCCAGGTGGGGTCTGACAAGAGCAGAGTAAAGGGGCAGAATCCCCTCCCTTGCCCTGCTGGCCACACTGCTCTTGATGAAGCCTAGGACTCGGTTGCTGTCTGAGCTGCATGTGCACACTGCAGGCTCATGTCGAGCTTTTCATCAACCCAGACTCCAAGGTCCTTTTCCTCAGGGCTGCTCTCCAGCCAAGGATATGTGAGCAATCCCAGGCTCTGCTAACTGCTAAATTGTAAGCTGAAGCTTCACAGTCTACATGAAAAAGGGCCAAAGATGCCACCTGCAAGCGGCCCCCAGAGGAATGTGAAACAACAGCCAAGGACACAGGCTACAGCAGCCTGCAGAAGAACTACAGTAACAACCTGGATTAAAGCAAAACAAGGGAAAGATTCAAAGCAAAACAAGGGATGTTCTGAACAGATAACGATGAACCAACCTCACGGCTCACGCCTTGACTTACACCAATTACAGAATTCCACGATAGTTTGCATCAGGGTGATTTGGGCCAGCTGTTTGGGGTAACAGCTTGTCCCTTAATGATTTGGACCAATTGCTTTTGTAATGGGCTGGCCTGAACAGTCTGTTACAAGGGTATATAAACGCATGTTCCTATTCAATAAATCAGCATTGGCATTGCTTGGATCATATCGATCTGTGTGTGGCTCTGTCCAGGATCTCCCACTGTTGGCTATGTTCCAGGTACTGCTATTCTCTACAGTGTTCATGTGCCTTCTTCAACAGTACCAGGCCACACATTAAAAGCAGAGTTTGCAGTATGTGCAAGGCTGAGTCGTGATTGATGAATTCTTTCTGATAGCATGGAAAAACAGGACCACTCCTCAAGGAGGCATACAAAGCAGGCAAGAGCTGCCAACTATTTTAAAAACATTTTCACTTACGGCACAACACAGAGTGTTGTCTTTTCAGGAACATCCATCTCCTACTGGTTAAGTGGTAGTGCGTAAGTGGGGCAACTTAAATGGACAAAGGCACAATTTCCCAGCATTTTCAGAGGTTTTAATATCCTTTTTATGAACACTGTGGCAGCTGGTTATTACGGGTATCTTGTTTTGATGTGAACTAAACCTGAAAATATCAGAGAAGTGTCTCACGGGTAAAGAACTTCGTTTTCTTCAAGGTTTCTATGGTGGGGAAGTCAGTTTCACACTTTTGAAGCAAAAGCTGCTGTTACCCACTGTTGCAAATGTCTTCTCCACTTAGCCACTGCAACATTTCTGCTGTTAAAACAGGTGAAAAGCGTTACTAATCTGAAATTGCATTTAAAAACCGTTGCAAATTTAGTATTCATTGAAATGTAACCGCAGAGCGTCTGTTAAGGGGGCACAAACTTTTTCTTCAGTGCACGGTTCGCTGGCCTAGAGAGGATTTGAACTGCCGGGGGGTAGGAGTAACAGCAGGCCACGCGGCTTTCGCTTGTAAACGGGAAGCAGACACCCAGAATCCTGAGGTCTGATGAACGAAGCGTTTCAAAGCAAACACGAAAACCCGGGCGGCGACGCGACCCGCCCCGCCCCTGCAGGTGAAGGTGTAGGCCTCCGTGCCGGCGGCCACCGTAGCGGAAGGCAGCCCTCTGCTGCTCGCTGCCGGCGGCACAATCCGAACGGCCGCCTCAACAGCCCCACTGATACTCAGCTGCGCGGAGGAATGGGCAAGGCCCGAGCTTGGGGGTGTCAGCAGGCTAGGGGGCACCGGCTGGCCTGCAAGGCATGAGCGAGGACAGCGGGCTGAGAAGAAAAACAACGACCGCGGCACGGCCAACTCCGTCGCTGCACATCGCCCATCACCAACCACCCGGGCGCCGCCCGCGTTTGCCCCGCTCAGGCCGCCTGCCGGGTTTGGCCCGCGCTGTATGCTGTAGTGACGTTATCAACGCGTTCCTGGCCGGGAACCGTCGGGGCAGTACTTCCGGTGCGGTGCCGAGGGAGGATGGTGAGACAGCGACCCGCTCTTTGGGCCCGGTCTGGGCCTCGAGAGCACGGCCTTTGTCGGGGAGTGGGCCCACGGTGCAGGGCTCGGGGGACCCGGGTTACTTTACGCATGTCGCCAAGATCAGTCATCCCCCGGGGTTCTGCAGAGTCACCGCCGGCACTGAGGTTCTAGGCCGCTTCGGGCTGTGGCACCGGGGGGTAGCGCGGCCGGTTAGGCGGAGGCCGGTTGGGGTTCTGAGCCGGGGCTTGCTGTCGCGGAAGGCTCACCTCTGGTCGCTGCTGTGAGAACAAAGTGGTTTTGTAGTCGTAGGTCTGCAGGGCCCGGCCGACCGGAGGGCGAACATCCCTCCATGGGTCCGGGCATCGCCCCGGAGAGGTCAGGCGTCTTGTAGGGAGCGGTAGGAGATCTCTGCTGACAACGATACTGGTTTGTTCTGCTTGTGGGAGGAAGGGCAGGTAACTTTGCCTATAGGACGTCTTTTCGTGATACACGTTACATAGTGGTACTCATTAGTTTACATTAGTAAGGACTGAGTTAAAAGTTATGATGTAGCAGCAAAGTACAATGCCATACAGGTCAAAACCCAATCCAATGAGCATGTCCTTCTCTGACTCATAAATCCACACTTCTCTTTATTCCCTGGCAATTAATTGGAATATGTTAGTACTTCGTTTACATAGGGGGACTATAATTATGGTGTTTCTCTAGCATAGAACTATCCATACGTTTTAAAATTTATAGTATTAGACTTTTATTAAACTGTTTCCCTTTTTTCTTAGGGTCAAAGTCAGAGTGGTGGACATGGTCCTGGTGGTGGGAAGAAGGATGACAAGGTAACCAAAACCAGAACAAATGTTTTTACTTATAGGATGAACTACACAGACTGGCAGCAGGAAGCTTTATTTTACAGTTTTGTTTCATTCTCTTACTCAGAACTGCATAAAATCAGACTGTTGCTGGCTTTGATGAAATGTCTTATCTCTTCTGGATGCATATGGGAGAAAACAGGTTACTGTTCAAAAATAGAGGTCTAACTGTAAAGGAAAACTGAAATACCAGTAGTAATTTATAAAGAATGAAACTATAAATCTGCCTGGGTTAGGAAACAGTAGTGGCCTTTGAGCTGTCACTTAAGTAACTGATCTTGATTTGAAAAATAATATCACACTGTCATCTGCCTGAGGCCTGTACTTCATGTCATGGACCATTAGAAGCCTTTTCAGTTTCTTTTGGAAATGTAAGTACACGAGATGTCACAAGTGATGTCTAAGCTGGCAGACTGAGTGCACATTACCTCCATATCAAAATGTTCAATTCCATATTGTTCCCTCATCCTTCCCTGTATGAGTTCTGTTTGTGATTTACTTCAGGCTTTAGCCGTACATGTTCTGTATTTGATGAAAATTGGCAAAGATCTAAAGTTGAAAAGAAGGATCTGAAATAAGCAGGGGAAGAAATTTTTTAACTTTGTTAAAAAATTAGAAAAATATTTCATTTGGGCTTCTTGCTGCTCATCATAAAGGAGACAATTTTGTTGCTTAGCCGCTCAGCTTAAGCTACCTGTGTGCATAACATCTGTATGTCTTTTTTCATTGTTAATGTCCTGATAATTTTCCCATGGAATTATTTTTTACAAATAAGGATAAGAAGAAGAAATACGAACCTCCGGTTCCAACAAGGGTGGGGAAAAAGAAGAAGAAGACAAAGGGACCAGATGCTGCCAGCAAACTCCCCCTGGGTGAGTATTCTGCATGCTCAGCAGTCTTGTGGACCGCCACTCCCGTAGATCTGGCTCTGTGTAGGTCACAGATGATTAAACAGAAGGCCAAATGGAATTTAAATTAACATAAAAACACAAAATAAGATTGTTGTTTTGCAAGATAAAGCCTGAGAAAGAGAAAAATTCCTGAATTGAGAGAAAGAGGAGAAATGCAGGGGGTGCATTATCTTTACTGCTGGTTTTTACCTAGAATTGCAGTGAGAGTGATGCCTGTAGAAGTGATTACCAAAAATTCTGTTGTATTTTCTGATAGTGAGTTACTGAATAGTTGGTACCATGTCAAACTTGGTGTGAAATACTGTGATTTTTACTTTGATTACAGTGACTCCTCATACACAATGCAGACTCAAATTGTTGAAATTGGAGAGAATTAAAGATTACCTTCTAATGGAGGAAGAATTTATCAGAAATCAAGAACAGATGAAACCTTTGGAAGAAAAACAAGAGGTGAGATTCATTAAGAAGAACTACTGTCCAGAAAACAAGGAATTTTTTGGTAGTGATTTAATGATCTCTAGCCAAAGCATATGATGCTGCAGATGTGGCCACAGTGTGGTGTTTTAGTTTTTTCTTTTGGTTTCTTATGAATTCTGTCAAAGTGCAAGTCCCAGATACACATCAATAGAGAAAAAAAGAATATTCCAGCTCTGCACATCTATATAGCAGTGTCTATATAACTGGAGTAAAATAATAGTGGATTTAGATACTGTCCTGTGCTTTTATGCCTTGTGGGGCAGTGAAGTAGCAATAACAAAGACTGATTCTGTTATGTTTGGTGTGAACTGTAGAGCCAGTGTTGTACAAGAATGTTTTCACCTGTGTTCTTTTCTTGGATTCTTCTTGACAACAGGAAGAAAGATCAAAGGTGGATGACCTGAGGGGAACACCAATGTCTGTGGGTACTTTGGAGGAGATCATTGATGACAACCATGCCATTGTATCCACATCAGTAGGATCAGAACACTATGTCAGTATTCTGTCTTTTGTGGACAAGGATCTGCTAGAGCCAGGCTGCTCTGTTTTGCTAAATCACAAGGTGAGTTGGTTTTGTAAAATGAAACACAAGTTCTTGTGCTTTTTTGAACTGCATCAGGTGGTCTGAGAGCTAATCTTGTTTATTTCTCTCACCTAGATGGGCATTTGGTTTAGGCTTGAGCTTGTATTGTAATGTTTGCTTTCTTTGCCAACTCTTGAATTAGGTTCATGCTGTGATAGGAGTTCTGATGGATGACACAGACCCTTTAGTTACAGTGATGAAAGTGGAGAAAGCTCCTCAAGAAACATATGCTGACATTGGTGGACTTGACAACCAGATCCAAGAAATCAAGGTATTCAGTTGTACTAATTTACCCATTTACTCTGTTAAACTGGGAGCTCAGAAGTCTAACGGCAGGACCAACTGCTGTTCATGTAGTGTCTTGTACATTTCTTCATTTGATTTTGCTAAGCAGACTCACAGACCTTAATCTGTTAAGTGGGCAGCACACCCATCCAGAACTGTACACACAGAAACCATTGCAGTTACTGTGGAACCTGTAGAGCTCTGATCTCATAAAATCCCTGCAATAATGTGTTTTGCAACATACAAAACCTGAGTGTTGTGAGAGTTAATTGTAAAAAGTGCAGAGGTTGTTTTGAGTGTCTGATGCTGTGCAATCTAAGGATCTAGTGAGTAGGGGATTTTCACCTTGTTTTGAGTTTGCATTTGTTTGGTTTTTGGATGGAGGGTGTTTGTGCTTAGGTGGTTTGGCATTGTTTTCCCTACCAGCAGAGCTGTATCTGAGTCCTGGTATAATTCAACCCTTTCACTTTGAGTATGTATCTGAAATCACAAATGATGCAGTATCTGGTAACTCATTGNGTAATACAGAAACACAACTCCCCTCCCAGAAATCAGAGTCCCCAGGAGGGGCTCCCAACCACCCTTCCACCTTCTCCCAACCCCTCTACCTTACCCCAAGATTTGCCTTACACGCAAGATGAGTTTGGAGGATTGGCCAGGGGCTTTAGAAGAAAAGTGGTTAATGAGTTTACTTGGCAGAGAGGAGAAAGCAAGAAGCTAGACAGCCCGAGACTCTGTGTCTTATCTATGTTTATGTTCTTAAACATCTCAGCAAGCCTATGAGTGAAGTAGACATCACCATTGTTTTCTTTTCTCAGCCTGTAATTTAATTTTCTCCATTAAAATGTTCCAATTAGCCTCAAACCAGCACACTCATGGTGGAAAGCATGCTTCCAAAGCCCTCCATAAGTGTTCAGGAGTCAGGAACTCCAGGTTTCGGAACTCAGCATAATGCATTTAGATTGGAGGAAGAGGAAACACTCCCTCCTTCTCTTGCACGTGCTAAGTGGAAAACCTCAAATAGAGTAGCTGTCTGTATTAGAACTGGGGACAAGAGACATATTTTCTGAGCTCTGTCTTGAAACGTGTTAAGTTCTTGCCCTCCTTCCTTTTATCAGTGCTGTTCTCAAGATCCTCAGAAGTTCTGTGGAGAGTGCTCACTATAAAGACAGGTTTGTTTTTCTTCTGCAGGAATCTGTGGAGCTTCCTCTCACCCATCCTGAGTATTATGAAGAGATGGGTATAAAACCACCCAAAGGAGTCATTCTGTATGGCCCACCTGGCACAGGTACCTTGCAGAACAGTAACAGTGGAGCTGAGCTAACACAAATAATGATGTTTGCTTAGTATGGAAGCATTGCCAAGTCTGTCACGCTGTGATTGTTCTGTTAAAGCAGTTTCATCCTGCTCTTCTTCACCCTCAAACTAATTATGGTATTTTATTCCATTTAAAAATAGGTAAAACTTTACTAGCCAAAGCAGTGGCAAACCAAACTTCAGCAACCTTCCTGAGAGTGGTTGGCTCAGAACTCATACAGAAGTACTTGGGTGATGGTCCAAAACTTGTGCGTGAGCTGTTCCGTGTGGCTGAAGAGCATGCTCCGTCCATTGTCTTCATTGATGAAATCGATGCCATTGGTACCAAGAGGTACAGTATTCCACCTTCCACCTCATGCACAAGTTTTGCCAGGGACAAGAAAAGATTTACTAGAAATACTTTTTTTGCAGCCATACTGATAATTCAGTTTCTTAGCTCTTCTACTGTTTTCATAATACTGTTCTTGATGTAAGCATTTATCAAATAACTTTGAAACTAAAATGTATCCCAGCCTGTTCATATTAAACAGCTGTGATTGGAGACTGATCTCTTGATGCTTGGTAGCATCTCCCTGATAGTGTCTTAAGCAGAGAGAGATACCTTTCTTAAATTCATGTATCCTCTAAGTGTGAATCTAAATGTACAGCCGTTGGCTTCAGTGAGTAAAGCAGTGTGCTTTGTGCAGCATACATTCATTCATCATTTGCCTCTCCAGACAAGTGACTAAATACTTGGGTTCTTAGAACATTAGATACTGAGTTACAGAGTGTGATCTTACGGTGAAGCATTGCTTCTGCCACACTTGCCTACTCAGCCTGTATCCAAGTTACTTTGAAAATTCCCTGTGCTGGCTGGAGCTGTCCAATACAAGTAGTCTTTAACGTCGTCAGATGTTTTTTTAAATAAACAGAAAAGGTGTTCAATCAAATCACTGCACAGCTACTAGCCCAAAGCCTCTGTAAGGCAGCTTCTGGAGTCCTTCTTAAGGTTATGCTGTGTCAGACTTCCTGCATGTGGGTGAGCTGTTCAGGTGTTATTATCTAGTCCAGTATTGGCAAAATGAAATAACAGAGAACTACAGCCACTGGCACCTCTGTTTCAGGAAGATCAGTTAGACCAGGATCTACATTAGTAAGGCTAAAGGGAATACAGTTACAACTGCCATGCATAAGGAGATCTCTGAAATGGAAAAATGACTGACAAGATCATTTTCTGTGAAGTGGATGCATGTCTTTAAAAATCAGGGAGTTTTCCTTAGGTTAATATGTTAACTGTATTGTGCAGAAGAGATTTCCAAATACATCCAAACACAGCAAAAGGACTGATTTCCTTCTTGTGGCTGCTGTTGTTTCTCCCAGCTGCCAGAAGAGTTTAGTGTCTTTTCACTTACCTGAATGTCACAGTATGATTCTGAAAGCCTGCTTTTTGTCTTCTGTAGCTGAACATTAAAAGAAAACAATCTGTTACAGGTATTTTTAAAAAAAAAAACACCACCACATACCCTTGTTTATACATTTGTGGCAGTTATGTGAAACATGTTCTTAAATTTGCAGTGGTTTTTTTTCTGAGTTTATTGTTTTTTTAAAGGTATGACTCAAATTCAGGTGGTGAGAGAGAGATCCAGCGCACAATGCTGGAGTTGCTGAACCAGCTGGATGGGTTTGACTCGCGGGGAGATGTTAAAGTTATCATGGCTACAAACAGAATAGAAACACTAGACCCAGCTTTAATTAGGCCAGGTAAGAGAATTCACTTTCCTTGTGAAAGGACTGGTCACAGTTTGTCAAACATGGGCTGGTAAAATGAGTGCAAGTTACCAGCTTGTCTTTATTCACCATGTTATCAGTGTTGGTGTATCTGTTAAAATAAGAACCCATTCACAGGTTTCCAAATGGGAGAAAAACCTACAGAAGTGAAGAAATGTTTTGGCTTCTCTTTCATATACAGACATAATTTGAGTATTCTTCCTTTGTATGAAGATGGCACAGCTGTTTTGAGTAATTAAGGCAAGCTGTAGTGCAGCGGCAGCATTTCTTTAGCATCTTTGGCAGGTGGGGGAGGTCCACAAGGGCAGTTCCACTTGTACTTTGTGGAAGACAACTTGAGACTAAAGAATCAGAGCCTGGATTGTGATGCAAGGAAACCAGTTTGCTTCCAGGTGTACTGTAGTCAGCTGGGGGAGGTGTGACGTGTTACATTTTGAGTCAAGCTTAAACAGGCACAAGCAGTATTTTTAAATGGTCACTAAAAGTGTACTGAAACAAACGTGTGGGGAGCAATCCAGAGATCAAAGGAATAAGCTAAGCCTCCTGTTAGTGTCCTCAGGTAAATCCCAAGTATTGATGTTGTAAAGATAGTCCTAAAGCACTAGAGGTAAGATAGAAAGCAAAGATAATTTAAGATTAAATTGTCCATAGAACTACTTTGAAGAGTCACTGGACTGCCTGGGTACAATGAATGTGGACAAAACCAAGCCCACAGGATGAGGTTGCTGAGGGGTGTTTGCGTGTTTAAAAAAAAAATCTGATTTTTGTCACCATCTTAGCTGAACCATCTCCAAATCAAAACCAGCGCTGTTAAACAGAGAGAGAGAACACTAAACTAGTATTAAAAGACAAGCTGAGACAACGTAAAAATTGTTGGTAGGAAACTTGGTACAACATGAGTGTTTACATAGAATCATAGAATGGTAAGGTTGGAAGGGACCTCAAGGATCATCTAGTTCCAACCCCCTGTCATAGGCAGGGACACCTCCCACTAGTACAGGTCACTCAAGACCTCATCCAATCTGGCCTTGAACACCTACCTCTGGGAGGGAGCAGCCACAACCTCCCTGGGCAACCTGTGCCAGTGCCTCACCACCCTCACTGTAAAGAACTTCCTCCTAACATCCAGTCTAAATCTCCCCTCTGCCAGTTCAAACCCATTGCCCCTTGTCCTGTCATTGCAGGACCTTGTCAATAGTCCCTCCCCAGCCTTCCTGTAGGCCCCCTTCAGATACTGGAAGGCTACTATCAGGTCCCCTTGAAGCCTTCTCTTCTCCAGGATGAAGAGCCCCAACTCTCTCAGCCTGTCCTCATAGCAGAGCTGCTCCAGCCCTCTGATCATCTTTGTGGCCCTCCTCTGGACCCGCTCCAACACTTCCATGTCCTTCCTGTGCTGAGGGTTCCAGAACAGCACACAGTACATAAGCATTGCATGAGCAATCCAAGATGCTACCAGACACTCAGCAAACTGGTTCACCATCATGAGCGGTAGTCTGGAGAGTTGTATGTGGTGATATCAACCCTTCTGAGGGAAGATACTGTAAACCAGGAAAAATAGGAGTGATCTGATAGACATTATCTTTAAAAAGGCTGTCCACTGAAGTTTGGAGCAATGAGTATCAGAAGATCCCAAGTCCCTGCTGACGTCAAGGGGAGCTGTGGTAGGGACTCACAATAGAACCATTTATGCAAAACTTGCCCTCTCCACTTTTTTGGATGTTTTCCAGGGGATTTGTAGGTTGATTATATAGGCAGGAAGAGTTCTTCAAATTGCCACAGTGATTTGTGTGTGTGTGTGTGCACATGCAACAGGAAAACTTCAGAGAAGGTAATCTCAGAATAAAGTTTTAGTACAAGAACAGGTTATTTCTGTGACACATTGGAGTGTTTCTATTTATACCTGACTCAGGGAAGGTTTTTTCATGCTTCCCAGGTGAGGTGTCTCTTACTTGCAGTGTGATACAGACTTTCTCAGCAGAATTGTCTAGGGGCAATGGGTTTAAACTGGCAGAGGGAAGATATAGACTAGATGTCAGGAGGAAGTTCTTTATTGTGAGGGTGATGAGGCACTGGAACAGGTTGCCCAGGGAGGTTGTGGCTGCTCCCTCCCTGGAGGTGTTCAAGGCCAGGTTGGATGAGGCCTTGAGTGAGCTGTACTAGTGGGAGGTGTCCCTGCCTATGGCAGGGGGTTGGAACTGGATGATCCTTGAGGTCCCTTCCAACCTTACCATTCTATGATTCTATGATAATTGTGTCCTTTAGCTCCACCTGCTTCCTGTTCATGACAAATAGTCTACTCTCACCTTCTACTCTTTAAGACATGACTGATGGTGCTGTGAAGAAACAGTTCCTGCTAGTCTAACCTTGAAATGTTCTTCCTGTTCTTTCCAACAGCTGTGTGCAAAAAAACTAAGACTGATCTTCTCTTTTGCACAGGACGCATCGATAGGAAAATAGAGTTCCCTCTGCCTGATGAGAAGACCAAGAAACGCATCTTTCAGATACACACAAGCAGAATGACGCTGGCAGATGATGTGACTTTAGATGAGCTGATTATGGCAAAAGATGATCTCAGTGGTGCAGACATTAAGGTCTGTGTACATCACACTTGTTTATGTTTCAAAACAAATTTCATGTGTACTGCATTCCCCGTTGTTCTTTAGTTACAGCCCTGAGGGACAGTTGGGTGTCTTTAGATCCCTTCGAGTGCCATGTACTCTCAGGTTTACAAATGGGAAATACTGACGGAGTAGGTGCTTGTGTTCTCTGATGGTGAAACTTTAGAAGTAGCAAAGTGGAAATTAGAAGTGGAACATGGAATCTTTCACAAAGATGAAAAATATCTTAAACGTGACTTAGTACAGTGCAAGAGAGGAAGCATTTTCCAAGACTATGTTGCAAGCAGATAAAAATGGAACTGTTAGATGAGAAAGCTTCAGGCATACATAGTCTGCTTTTCTGAAGGAGACAGAGCCCACACTAGTCAGCACACTTAGACCGATGAGCTTAACCAAACATGATATCACTTAAATCTGTCACCTCCTTACAGGAGGATAACACAGCCCCCTGTTAGCAGAGCTGGATGCGTCTGTTCCTTTCAGGAAGGAAAGCATGACTGTGCCTACAGAAGGACATACCTAGCTTTAGCCACATTGCTTTATATGCTTCAGTGCTACTGAACAGAACTCAACTAAAGAATGTAAATGATGACGCTTCACTTCTGCTAGTTGGTTGCAGCAGTGTGAAGATGCTGTTTTCTTCTGAGGTGTGGCTTGAAGGGTTTGCACAGAACTAAGATCTTACTCTTTCTTTCTCTGTTGCAGGCAATTTGTACAGAAGCTGGGCTGATGGCTTTGAGGGAACGGCGAATGAAAGTAACAAATGAAGACTTCAAGAAGTCTAAAGAGAACGTTCTCTATAAGAAGCAGGAGGGAACCCCTGAGGGACTGTATCTTTAAGTTCTCTTTCTCTTTGGGGGACTGTCAGGAACTATGTGTTGACCAACAGTCTCCTGTAACACCACATAGTCGAGCTAATTCTTGAAAAGGCTAAATCCTGATCAGTTGTGGTTATTGAGTCAGTGTAAGACTTCCTTTCACAATAAAACATGCATTTGAATTGAACTGTTTCAGTGGCACAGAGCTGCTCTTTTCACATGCAACTGTCTGTTGCTCTAGGCACGTTCAAGAAAAAGTACAAGCCCCATGACCATGCTTGCCCAGCCATCCAAACCCCACTGCTGACACACCACCTTGCACAGGGATGAGAGCAGAAACAGCTTCCCCACCTGTCAGTCTTTCACAACTAAAGAACAGCAGCAATTATACAGTAATTACTTTTCTATGCTCTTTTTAGGGGCCAAGTAACTAGGCCAAAAGTAACTTCTGAGTAACCTTAAGTCATATATAATTTATACGGTATATAAAAATTATTAAGACCACGCAGTCTTAAGTAATGTTATGATACACTTTACAAGTACCCATCTCTGTCTAGCAGGTGTGCTTACAGAAAGCCATGTGGACACTCACTTCAGTCATCTGCATGCCTTAGGCTAAGGCACTTGTAACCCCTGAAGAGTTACTAGATTTCTTTCTCCCAATAAGGTTACAGTTTATTATAACACCATGCTTTATATGCTCTGATTTAGAGCCGCTTTTCAAAGGAATCAGCACACTGTGGCGCTACAGCCCCATGCTGCCCAGAGCAAGACCTACATGTTATTAAGGCACAGACACTGGCCAGCCCAGGTGCAGGCTTTGCCATGCTGTAGACATGCAGAGAACTTCAAACTGCAAGCCATATACTTGGTATTCTGCAGCACAACCTCAACATTAACTTCCCCTCTAATCTACTGTCTGCCACTCCATCCCTTTAAGAGTTAATTTTTATTTCATCACACACTGCTTGGTAAGTATTCTGCGTAGTGCACTTCTATGAAGTGTTTGTTTAATTCTACTTAATTTCCCAATGCTGTATGTGTGACTGTTAAGGTTATATAAAGTTCTGTAGACAGTTAAGCAATGTGCGGTCTTTGTTCTGGAAACTTTCTGTGGAAGCAAACACTGGCCAGTAACAGACACTGGAGAGCTGCATGCAGAGCAAGCCCTCTGATAACTGCCAGTGCTGTAAGAACAATGGCTGCAGCAAGGCCAAGAGAATCTTTTTTCCTATGTAATGTGGTTTGTTGTTAAAAACAAACCCTTCGGATGAATGGAGTCATCCTGTGAATGACAGGAATCCTGAAATAGAGTTGTTGTTCATCTGGAGATAGAAAAACAAGCAGCAAAGTTTTATAACCCATTCTTACAAACCTTACAAGATCTGTCTCCTTGGAAAGGTCACAGAACCCAGTGATTTCTTAGCACTTTCTAATCGTGGCAGTTGATCTCATCGTTGCTTGAGGGTCTGAAGAGCTTTATGATGCGTGTGGCAAGCAAGGTTTTGTTTTTTTTTTTTTGCGTGACATGGCCATTACTGCTGGCTAGAACCAACAACTGCAGAGTTTGGTTCAACAGCCTGAAGGAAAGCTGCAACGTATTAAGCTCAACCAAGCAACAAAAAGAAACACACCTGAAAACTAAACTCTCACCTTTGCATCAGAAATTAACTTCTGCCACTTTCTCTAACATTCCTGAATTTGACTTACAAAGATCAAGACAAAATTAATCAAGATCAGGAGAAAGCTGGTCAGCAGCAGCTGCTGGGGTCTGAATTAAAAGGCAGGACTTGCTCAGGAGCTCCAGTTGGCTGCACAGGCTCTGACCACCCAAGCGAAAGAAGCAGCCCTAGTGCTACACTGGGTGAAGCTGTGCAAAGGAAAGGGCCCAAGGGCAGGTGTAAATGGATGAGGAAAGTGACTGAAATGAGATCCCTGACATCACTGGATGTTTTCAAGGTGCAGCTGGACAGGGTGCTAGAAAAATCCCACCTAGGCTTCCTGTCCCACAAATGGTTGGACCAGTAACCTTTCAAGTTCCCTCCCAACCTGGCCTGCTCTGTGATTGCAGGATTCTGAAGGGAAACAATCAGGGGCTCAGCCAAGCTCCCTGCCTCTCCAAATCCCGCCAGGTCTTTAGAGGAAATGGCATTCTGCTTTGATGGGAGAGCAAAAAGAAACACAAATAGTATGTATGATGTTGCTGTTCACAGCACACCAATTCAGGAGCTCTGTCAGTTTTGAAAGCAGCACAGACCTTAAAAAACAAGTGTGCATTTTTTGCAAAGACTAATTGATTGCCTTTATAGCAAACCACTCATTTGCAACCACAGCAATCTTACATGGCTCTTAAGGAGTCCTGTAATGCCATTTAAAATTCTGCATAACATATAAAACTTCATTAGAAAGGAATAAATTAAGTGCAGCCTAAAACTAGTATCTACCTGGTATGGTGGTGCTACAGGAGTTGAGCTATGGCCTGTATGACTTTCTCCAGTCAGAGTTTTCCATGTAATAGGATCCCAGTGGCTGGATGGTCCTGACTATTTCAGTGTTGTTGGTAGCAGCTGGTTTTCTCCTGAGACACCTCTGAAAAGCTGTGGGTATTCAGTGGCTACAGGTACCTTCTCTTCAGATGAAGATCCAGTTTCTGAGTACTTGGGTCTCAAGAGTAGGGCTGCAAACAGTCTTTTAAATATTTCTGCATATGCTTATAAATATATAAGTATATGTAAAGGGTTAACCCTCCTGGGGGAGGGGAGAGGTCTGAACTTGACCCCAGATCCTCCTGACTCCTCCTTGGGGCTGGTGCACCTCACCCCAAGTGTCGTGTTCCTGTCTGGACTCCCTGTATAAACATAGGAACTTCCTGTTTCTTTCTCTGGGAAGATTAAACTTGCACTAATGCAATTAATTTGGCGCTTCAGCGTGGGGCTAGATACAAAATAACTATTTTTAGAGAAGATTTGGAAGTTTAAAAAACAGAGATTTTAAGAGTTTTAATAATTCAGGCTTTTGGGTGGCTGTTTTGGTATTTCCTGGCAGTATTTGCATTATGCTTAAATGTGATCCAGAGAGGAATTATGGCTGTCCTAGCCTGGATCATGTGGCAGTCGCATGTAGCAGCCACGTGTAGCAATCTTGGGAACAAGGTAGGAAAAGCCATTTTGCCGTAACAGCTGCTGCTAGTGTGGGAGCAGCAGTGCTCAGGCATCAACAAGGCATCCAACAGAACCCATGCCACACAAGCAGCTACAACATCTCACCTGCGCCTGCTTTTCCTGATTTCCTTCAGCAGACGACTGTTCCTGACTTTCCCTCCAGAGGAAAAGACTGTTTCCTGCGTTTCCCTCAAGAGAAAAAGACTGTTCCCGAGTTCCCGACTTTTCCCTAAGAGAAAAGACTGTTCCTGTTTCCCCGATTCTTCCTCAGTGTTCCTGCCCAGCTCACACCTCACCTGCACCAACCTGCACCAGAGAAGCACATCGCCCTGACATACAGCTGGGGACCAAGATGGACTTACAAACTCTCACTACTCATCACATACATGGACGTATTTCCCTATCTTTTGATGAGGAGACTGCAGAAAAGTGGAAATGGTCTAACTGAGGGGTGGAATGTAAAGGTTTAATCCTCCTGAGGAGAGGGGTATGTGGGGGGTGTGTGTGTAGTCTGAACTTGACCCCAGGTCCTCCTGACTCCTCCCTCGGGGTGGTCCACCTGACCCCAGGTGTAGTGGACCTTCCTGTCTGGACCCCTTATATAAACAAAGGAATTTCTTGTTTCTCTGCCTGCCTGCCTGTTTGATAGCACCACCCTGATTCCTGCTGCTCCTGTCTTACCACGTGGCCATTTCTACCACATGGTGGACACCCCTTCCTGGATCTACCTCCACCCATTGTCATCAGTCTGGTTGCATATATTTTTGTATTTTGTTTCCCTTCCCTATATATAGATACATATATATAGAATGGTAAGGTTGGAAGGGACCTCAAGGATCATCTAGTTCCAACCCCCTGCCAGAGGCAGGGACACCTCCCACTAGTACAGGTTACTCAAGGCCTCATCCAATCTGGCCTTGAACACATCCAGGGAGGGAGCAGCCACAACCTCCCTGGGCAACCTGTTCCAGTGCCTCACCACCCTCACTGTAAAGAACTTCCTCCTAACATCCAGTCTAAATCTCCCCTCTGCCAGTTTAAACCCATTGCCCCTTGTCCTGTCATTGCAAGACCTTGTAAATAGTCCTTCCCCAGCCTTCCTGTAGGCCCCCTTCAGATACTGGAAGGCTACTATCAGGTCCCCTCGAAGCCTTCTCTTCTCCAGGCTGAAGAGCCCCAACTCTCTCAGCCTGTCCTCATAGGAGAGCTGCTCCAGCCCTCTGATCATCTTTGTGGCCCTCCTCTGGACCCGCTCCAACACTTCCATGTCCTTCCTGTGCTGAGGGCTCCAGAACTGCACACAGTTTTCATCTCTTTGTAACTCCTGCTTTGTTTTGTTTTTTTTTAACTTCTCAAGGTTTTGGGGTTTTTTAACTTAACTTCTTTACGTTTTTTTTACCTTAAGTATTTTTTTAAACTTAACTTCTTTAAGTTTTTTTTTAACTTAACTTCTTTAAGTTTTTTTAACTTAAGTGGTTTTTTTAACTTAACTTCTTTTAAGTTTTGGGTTTTTTTTTAAACTTCCAAATCGAAGCAAGACTATTCTTTGGGTAATTTTTACCACTTTCACTCTCTCTCTCCCCATCTAATTCCTTTCTTTCAAAAAAAAAAAAAAAAAAAAAAAAAAAGGTGGAGAGGGGAAGGTTTCTTATTGTACTGGTTCTGTTAGCTATATTTTTGAGTCTCTGGGAAGATTAAACTAGAATCAATACAGTATATATTTAAACTGTTGTATTTCACATCACTTCCCTAGGAGTTTTCTCAAAGACTCTTGGAATAGAAGCTACTAATTAAGCTATCATGTTTTGACTACTCTGCTTGCTTTGGTGAGAAATAAAATCCAGACCAGATCTCGACTCTTATGATGGTTGCCTGTATTTGGGTCAAAAATCAGTAAGTACCAAAACTTTGTGTAGAAGTGAGCTGCTTCAAGACGCATTATGGATACATTTTCATTTTTAACACAGTCACAGTTCTACTGAATTAAGAAATAAAAAATAATTCAAGTTCCTTTGGAATTTTCAAATATTAAGGTAGATTTGTCATAAATATCCACATTAAAATGGCCACCTGTCAAAACATACAAATACAAGTCCAAAATAGGTGCCTGCCCAAGCCAAGATTTAGTTTTTACTAACAGAGTATGTACAGATGTAACAGCCAATTGACTTGGTAGTTATATATATATATATACACACACACGCATGCCAAGCTGAAGGAAATTACTGAAGTCTGCCAGCTGGAGGACAGTGGAGGATCCATTTGGCAGATGTTTATTTCCTGTGCTGCTCACCAAACCATAGTTGGCATGTACTGAATCTCTGTTGTGTTCTAGGGAATGTAACTTCAAACAACAGAGTAAGAAATCTGGGCAACATTGAACAAGAGGCTATTTATAAGAGGGTCTCCTTCTGCGTGAGGCAGCAACACTTCAGAGAAGGGGATGCATTTTTGTGGGGAAAATGCATTACGAGATCCAGAATACTTGCAGCCAGTTGAACTCCATTTTGATACCAATGTATATAAAAGCTTAAAAAACCAACTAAACAAACAAAAAAAAGTACATAGTACCCAAGTCCTCTCATCCAGACAGAGTTCCTGTTTGCAAAGTGGCAGGTCTAACTCTTTAGAACTAGTTGTTGTACTTTCTCCACTCATCTACAGTCTTCTTTTAAACCTCTAACAGCAGATCCAACTCTTCCATAGGTATCCGCACTCTCAATTCTTTTTCAGTCATTAGATCAAGTGTCTCTTGCAGGTGATCCGGGAAGTACTCTACTGCATCCATATAGAGCACCTACGACGACAGTGAGAACATTTTATAGAATCATAGAATGGTAAGGTTGGAAGGGACCTCAAGGATCATCTAGTTCCAATCCCCTGCCATAGGCAGGGACACCTCCCACTAGTACAGGTCACTCAAGGCCTTGTCTAACCTGGCGTTGAACACCTCCAGAGAGGGAGCATCTACAGTTGCCTCACCATCCTCACTGTAAAGAACTTCCTCCTAACATCCAGTCTAAATCTCCCCTCTGCCAGTTTAAACCCATTGCCCCTCGTCCTGTCATTACAAGACCTTGTAAATAGTCCCTCCCCAGCCTTCCTGTAGGCCCCCTTCAGATACTGGAAGGCTATTATAAGGTCTCCTTGAAGCCTTTCTGCCACAGTGAGAAACATAGTATAAAGAAGTGGACAGTTATGCAATCAACTCTCTAGCAATCACATAAGAAGCACTCTATACTTCTTTAAAAAAATATAAACAGAATTAGTTCTTCCACAGTAGCAGCAATACAGATACTTGACCAATTTTTTTTCCAAATCTTATGAAATAATTTTCTTCAAAAAGATAGAATGCAGGTCAAGACATGCTGGAGTATCTGCAGCATACACAGACATTAGGTGAGGAGCTGCAGGTGCTCATGAATAATTTCCTATACTACCAACCAAATGCATTTTTGTTTGCCTATATTTCTGCTACTATCATGCTCATTATAGAACACAAAACACAGTCTGAAAAATATGATCCCTTCTAGATCATACAGAGGTCTTCAGTACCTCCTTGCCTCATGCAATGCACACAACACCGTTCTGTTCTGAAATGCAAACAGAATGTGTTTCTTTCTATTTCAGATGCAACTCCTGGTTTCAGAAGATCTTATAGCACATCTTCAGAAATCTCTCCTTTCATTGCTATCTAATTCATTATAACAACTACTAAAGTCTCTTTCTTTTTCTTCAAATACAGAACTCCAAAAATTAGAAATATCATGACAGGTTTATATTTCTTCATGACAGGTTTATATTTCTTCTATGCTTACCTTTGCCCAAGGACAGTTTTGAAGTGCTTTATAAAATAATCCTCTACTCTGTTCCTTTTTTCCTAGTGAAGCCTGTGTGAGAAAACAACATTCATATTTCAATGCAGTAATAGCAGAAATAATAAAAATCATCCCTGAGACAAAGAAATTACTACTGACAAGCTCAGTGTTCTGCTGAGGAATTCTTATTACTTATACATTGTGGTAGCTATGCAGTTTGACAGGTTTCACACTCTGCAATACAATTGAAGAGATGTCTTTAAGGAGTTTCAAGGCTTTACTTGTAAAGCCCTGAAACTAGAACAAAGACTAGTCTTTGTTACTAGAACAAAGACTAGCAGAAAGAGCCTCTGAGAAACAGTTCAGTTGAAGTCAGTGCCTTTGCCTATGCAACAGGCAAGAGTGCAAATCATTAACCAAAACTGACACCTGATATGCTACACATCTACTACACAGGAACATTTGTGGTGCAAGTGAAGGTGAGAATACCTCTTTTTGTGCACTGAAGAGATTATGTGCATACATTTGCTTACTCAGCAGGTGCCTGTTAAAGGTGAATTTGCTTACAAGAATGGGTATGCCAAATCAGTATCCTATATAGAAGGAGTTGGATCTTCTTCCTCAAAGTACCTGTTCAACTCTGAGATACAAGCACAGCGCACACAGCTGTCACGAAGTTCAAAACCAGAAGGGTAGCAAACCAATAGAACAAAGTCTCTCTGGAGGCCAGTAACTAGCAGTGTATCCCTGGGACCAATGTGGGGTTCAGTCCCACTCAACGGCTTGGTAATCTGGATGATGGGGCAGAGTGTACTCCCAGCAAGCGTCAAATGACACAGAGCTGAGAGGAGTGGCTGATACACCTGAGGGTCAGGTTGCCATCCAGAGGGGGCACAACAGGCTGGAGAAAAGAGCTGACAGGAACCTCACTGAGTTCAACAAGAAGTACAGAGTTCGGCACCTGGGAAGGAACAACTCTACACGCCAGTGGTGGAATTATGCTGAGGGACATTCAGATGCAAAAGTTTGGCAGAAAAGGATCTGGGAGTCCTGATGGGCAGAGAGTTGTACAGAAGCCAGCCATGTGCCCTTGCAGCAAACAATGGCTAACAGTACCCTGGGCTGCATTTGTCAAAGCATTGCCAAGCAGGTTGAAGGAGCTGACTCTTCCTGTCAGCGCTAGTGAGGCTACACCTGCTATCCTGTGTCTCGTTGTTGACTTCTCAGTAAAAGACAGCCATGCACATACTGGAGAGAGTCCAAAAAAAGGGTCACTAAGATGACTAAGAGACATGGGCACCTCTCCTGTGAGTAGAGGCTGAGAGAGAGGGAGTTACGTAGCCTAGAGAAGGCTCAGAGAGGGATTGTGTCAATGTCTCACAAATACCTGAAGAAAGGACAGAAAGAGGGAGACAGGCTCTTTTCAGTGGTGCCCAGTGACAGGAACAGAGGCAACAGACACAAACTGAAACACAGAAGGCTTTGTTTGAACATCACAAAATGCTTTTTTTCCTGTGAAGGTGACTGCACACTGGCATGGGTTGCCTGGAGTGTTACAGAGTCTCTGTCTTTGGAGATATTCAAAACTTATCTACACATTGTCAAGGACAACTGGCTCTAAGAGTTGGACACGATGAATTCCAGGGGTCCCTTCCAACATTAAACATTCTGTGATTCTGTGTCCTCAAAATTTCCTTACAGAACCCTAAAGTAGGTCTAAAACACAAAGCAATCTTTGTTGATTTTACTTAGGTAAAAATAATAGCATCCTAAGTCCCCAGTTTGCTTCCTGTTTTCTTCAGTTTTGCTCGCCTTGCCCACTTTCTGTTGTGACTGGAATCCATCTACTGATATCTGATAATGTATTTTTTATCTGTGCAAGATGGTAGCCACAATACCTTGCCTGCATCTCTATTCACAGTCAGAATCTATTACTCCTCCTAATCCATGTGAATTATGTTTTCCTTCCTTCCCAGCAATAAAGAGCACTACAGTTTCTCAAGTAGTTCACCTTGCAAAACAGAGAGGAATGGCAGCATTTAGTATCCCTTTATATATATATATATACACATATATATATATATACACACACACATATACACACACAATATAACCAGTACTGTAGATGGGCTCCTGAGGAATTCCAAATATGGTTAAAAAACTCCCCAAACCTGCTTACCAGAAAGTTCAGATACATCCTCCACAGCAGTGGACAATGGGTACCATTCTCAGTCTGAACTGCATGTTCAAACAGAGCTATAATCCGATTTGTTAAGCCAGTTTCAGGAATAGTAGAATGTATTTCACCAACATCTGCCCTGAAACACAGAGGAAAAAAGAAAGCACAGTCCCTTAAATCCAAGCTAAAGGACCACATTCAGGTAAGAGAGGGTAAAGATCAATATACTGTCTCTGTTTGCACCACACCGTATATAGCCAGGATGTTACAAACTCTGGATATTATAAACCAGATTTTTAGCACTTGCTAATCTAATCAATATATTTATAAATAGCAAAATCAGTTAAAAAAAAAAGAAAAAGAAAAAAAAAAAGAAAAAAAAAAGTGAGGTATTTTTGCCTCTTTCAGTACAATAACCATATGCTCTTAAAACATGTATCTTAAGTCTTCCCTCAAGATCATTTATCATTCCAAGTTTGGCATAACAGCCCCACTCAGATTTAAGTCAAGGCCAGCAAGCCTTCCTTCTGGTGCCCTGGTAAATCTACTCAAATTTATACCTGTAACCTTTGTTAGACCACATGTTGGTCTTGGATCAAGGCCTAGATTACAGCTCTGGATCTCAACCATAATTACAATAATTTTCTTTTTCACCCAGAGATCCAAATCCCCTAACTTCCAGGCCCAAGACAACAGCAGGTCTACATTTTTCACTGAAGCAGATTTCTTCCTACAGCTGATACTGACTGGCTTATTTTTGATGCTTGAGCTTGAAGAATTAGCCTGGAGCACTCATGGCAACATCACTTCTGTCCGTGTGCACTCAGCCTGCCAGCTCGTTCCACTCACTCTTGCTCCTAACTTGCCTCTTTCTTAAAGGGTTTTTGAGGTCATGTTTCCTCTCATCTATAATCTTGCCATGAGGGAAAATGATGTAATCCCCTCTACATGGAGTCAGATACTTGAAGCATTGTACCTCACAGTGACTTAAATATGTGACTGCTTTACCCTTCATGTTAACTTCTTTACATGAATTCCATGCGCTTGGACAAGCAGAAAAACAAAACAGAGCAGGAAACGGTCACACGTAGTACAGAGATTTTCTTCATTTGTCACAACACCATCAAATACTAGCTTTATGCATGACTGACAGGACATTTATCTTCCTATGGTAGTAGTTCAGATCTGCTCTTCCAACATGGAACTTGTCCCTGTACAAACAGGACTCATAGGAAAGCCTGTGCTAGCAGAAAACAACCTGAAAAGGAGCTAAATGTCATAGAGAAAATCATCATTATGGAGGTTTAACATCAGTTTCCAGTGACAATAACGAAAACCTATCATAGTGTCAGTCTGTAATTAACAGTAAATTTGATTACAATCCTCCTTTGCATTTTGGTGGCTGTAGAATTCTTACTGCAATTTCATATGACATACAGTGACAGCTCAGGAATGTTGCTGCTGCCAGACTGTGGCAATCAAAGCAGTGGGTGTACCAACACTTTGAAGTACACTGATAATTCTGCAATTTCATCAAGTGTGAATATTGTGAGCTACCAGCTATGCAAAGCTGCCAGATAACATTTTCCTAGAAATCTCTGTTGCTATGTGCAGACACAAAGCTGCCAATGTTATTAGAGGTATGTAGGCAGCAGTGCATAGGTAGATACAAGCAACAAGGAGACAACAGTTAGGGACTAAGCTTTAAGACTGAACACATACTCTATTCCCCACATGTTCTACACTTTCTCCCTTCCTTAGGACCAAAAAGGTTTGACCCCAGACCACACTGCAAACTCAAGAAATTCCCAGACTCCTACCTAGCAACAGTCCCATATGAAAACCAAACTCTAAGGTACTCACTATGGAAACAGTGCTACAACTGCATTCTGTGATCCAAGAGTAAAGTAGGTCAGCAAGCTGAGTCAGAAATTGCTGTGTAGCTCTGTATGACACTTCTTATGGCTACAGCATTAAAATGCAGCACTTGGAGATCACTTGGCCATCTAAGCAGACTCTTAGTTATTTAAAAATTACTTAAAATAAATGCACAGCATCTTGCTATCAGTAGCAATCAATCAGAACACAAGGCACCACACAATCTGATCCTGTAGAAAAGACATGTAAGCAGGATTCTGGCACTGACTCACTGTTCAGCCTTGAACAAGTAACCTTCCTCACCTAGAGCTTTTTTTGTCTGCACAATAAGAGCTATGACAGCATTTTGCCTCCTCTGTTACGTAATTAGATTTTTTTTAAGGAGCTGCAAGATATTACCTCTGGACATCCTCAATGAGTTTTTTTCTCATCTGCTCTGCTTGGATTGCAAAGAGCCACGGCTCTAAAGAGTTAGTAGACCTTGTGACACCATCAAAAAATCTTCGTGCTTTGCTGGCACTGTGAGACTTCCTTTGGATGTGGATATATGACCTCCAAAGAGACTGGTTGCTAGGATACCGTTTCAGAGCCTCTGTTAGTGCCTCTCGCAGAGGATTCAAAGGATAAACACTAATTTTCATGTGGAATCTCAGTAAATTCGTGTGCAGTAGTGTGACAGCTTCAAGAGCAGTAGAAAATTTCTGAATGCCAAAATTTTCTCCATCATTGTCACATTTCTGTGGACCAGAAGCTTCAAGTTTTTCTGAAGTCTGTGCATATACTGATACTGCAGCATCAATTCCAACAGTCAAATACTGGAACAGTGCATAACAACCAACCAAGTTAACCAGGTGATCAGCATCACTGACCTGATTCTGATCAGGAAATGGTATCTTACTTAAATAATCTTGCAGCGCATGCTCGTATGTTTTACGAGCTTTCAAGACATTCACAGATAACACTTGTCCACTATAAGACACATAGGGTCCACTTTCAGCCAGTTTGGTCAGTATATGAACAGCACGTGACATAACAGCTCCTTCTGTACTTTCTAGAAGTTCCACTTCCAACTGAGCATAAAGCAGAGTGAGACTGCAGAGCTGGGGACTCTTCAATCCTCCCATCCCTGCTGTGCTGAGAGCTGTGTCAAACACCTTCCTGGCATCATTAATGTTGCCAAGCAGCCACTCTAGGTAGGCATACAGTTTCCAAAGAGAAAGGTGGTTTCGGTTGTCAGGTGCTTTAAGGAGATTCTTGGCCAGTCTTTTACTCTTCTTTCCTTGTGCTTTCAGCTTCTTCTTTTTTTTTGCTTGAAGGCACTGAATTACCTGCAGGGAAGAATAAGTAAATCAGATTTTGAGAGGTGGAAGTAAAAAAAAAAAAAAACCTCACAGAATTTATTTCATTACTGTCTTCATTTTCATGCTGTTCCATATTTCACCACCAGTCAGATCTGTTGCTATCAAGTGCTGCAAATTGTCACAACTGCCTGTTATGAGCTCCCTCCAACTTAGGCAGATTACACAAGCTTATGATTTTTACTCCTGCCCTTGCTATTAAGTAATACCAAATTTCACTCTTTTTTTTTTTAACAGCCAAACTGCTCAAATAAAGAGCTGTTAACTTGTAATGGTTGAGAAAAGAAAAATGAACAATCCCATCTGGCCAGATGCACTAGCACAATTAAACCTCCAAGCAGTTTTTCACAGTGGGAAATGTGCTGACAGACAAATCTGGAGTTTGGATGGGGAGATTACAAGAGATATTCTGGTTAGGTAGTCTTTGGGTAAAAGACAGGGAACTTTTCCACAAGGAAATGGCAAAATAAGTGTTCTGAAGTTTTAGGAAGACTCTCACCTTTATTAGAGAAGTTGTACTTAAATAAATTCAAATGATAAGGTGTCGTTTCCTTCAATAGAACTACAAATGTATAGGAAGTTATAAGTTTCTTGATAAGGTGCTTATATCACAGTACTGGGGCTTATGCATTTAGAAGAATAGGGCGGTGACAATACTCACTGACTCACCTCACCTTCTGAAAAACTACTGCCTCCATTCTGGCCCAGCATACAATGTATCATCTAATAACATTTACCCAAAAGGCAAGAACATTTTGGTACATATATGCAATTATGTAACAAACACTAAAGAAAACAGTTTGGGGTTGTTGTTTTTTTTTTTTTACTTTCAGTGCAATCTTAGTTGTCATTTTGTGATTCACGAACTTAGTCCTACCAGACCTCATTTTAATCAATATTTATTTTTATTCAATATAAACATTAGCACACAAGTAAGTCACGCATCACAAAAGTGATTATTTGCAGATTGATCATTACCTTAGATATTTCATACTGTAGCCAAAAAATCGACAGGTTAGATTTTTCCTTTCCTGGAAACAGGAGGTACAGAGCATGAAAAACATTCTGTATGAACTCCTCTCCTTCTTTATAGTGGCCTATGTGATGTCTCCCTCGTAGCATTGTGTCCATATGACCAATACTGTTGAATCCAGAAAGTGGAAAACCAACAGAAGTCAGTGGCTTCTCATCAGAAAGAACACTATCGAAGATGTTATTTTCATCCATGGCTATATAGAGGTTGGAAGGAAAGAGTTTACTGGTACATGGAACTCCAAGGAATTGCAAAAATGAGTACAGCAGTTGATGTTGAAGATTTGGATTAGAAAGCCGGATTAGAGATGGTCCAAGATCATCAAATAATACCTAAAAAAATCCAAATTAAAACAAACTCAGTTAATTTATGGAATCAGATAAAACTAGAAAATGTGTAATTTATGCAATTATAGAAGCTTTTCAAGTCAATAAAGACTTACAATTACTGTTAAATAGCAACAGAATATCATTCCAATTAAAATCAGGCAAGATAAACAATATGTTCTTCCAGTTGGACTGTAAATTTACTATCGAGAGATTTGTTTGCCCTTGAGTAACAAAGGCTTCCACAGGAACACAATGGTCTGGAAAATATTGTTTACACCATTTAATAATTTTTTTTCCAAATGAAGGAAAAGATCACTCTTTTAAAATACCCATTGGCAATGAATTCAAATGAAGGGAAATGATATTTCCCCTTGTATTTTTGTATCACAGTGACCTGTCTTTCTGGATCTTCACAATCTTCTTCAGTTTCCTTTTTTGTTTTGTCCGGCCTCCAAGGTAACCAATGCCTTGCTTCACGAGAGTATTCAATATCCAACCAAATGTGCCACTTGGGGAGAGTTTTATCCTTTATTTCTTCATCATCATCTATATCTTCTTCTTCATCATCATCATCTAAAATCGAATCAAGAAACATCCCCCACATACAAAATTATTAAAGAAGAAAATCCACAAAATCAAAAGGCCAGTCTTGACTTCAATCTGACTGTTTAAAAATGCAAATAAAGTATTAATAAGACACAAATAAAGTGTTAATAAGACACAAGACAGAGATGCAAATTTCCACATCACTGTTCTGGGTTTTGGCACCAGCTTTGTCAGAGTAGGAGGTTTCCAAACTGTTTGAACCAGTGACTCTGTGTCAGCACTCAAACTTTCTGCTAGAGCAGAAAAAGAAACACTGACAGGCTGTGAACCAGTTTACTTGCAGTTTGCAAGTAACAGCTCAGATTCAGTCATCTTTTTGTGCAGCTCTCTCCACTTCGTATATGGACATACAATCACAGACGTGCTCTCTGAATATTCCTGTGCATACAACATGTTGAGGAAACCACTGTAAAACAAAAGCGGTGCTGCAATGTCAAACAGCAGCAACTGAGCTCAGCAATCCCTGGTGTCTTCAACATTTTAACTGATGTGTAACTGAAACAAGCAATGTATAAACACACACAAAGGAAGAGCTTAACCACATTACACTTTCATGATGATCTTTCTGGACTATTTTATACAATTTGCATATTTTCATCCATGACAGCAATATACTGATTCTGCTGAAACTGAAGAGCACTTGTAGGTTGAGGGAAAGTAGAAAGTTTTTATATAGTTCTTTTCTTTCTCATTGTTAAGGGAAAAAAAAAAAAAGTTTTCAGAGTTTATGGTTATCTGCGCTTTTTTTTGGATGGTTGGTTGGTCTTGGTTTTTTTGGTTGGTTGGTCTTGGTTTTTTTGGTTGGTTGGTCTTGGGTTTTTTGGTTGGTTGGTCTTGGGTTTTTTGGTTGGTTGGTTTTGGGTTGTTGTTGGGCTTTTTTTTTTTTGGTATAAAAATGAAGCTGTTTTTCATGCCACCTCCACATTCTTGACTCTCACATTTGCCATTAAGTAGGTGAAACACTGCCACTCTCAATTCCTAAATTTCAGGTAAAACAAACAAGTGGTGGCAAGATTTTTACTCTTTTTTTTTTTTTTTTTTTGTGATCTGCAGTCTCTCCTTCAGTCAGCAGCTGTATAAAAAATGGCAGCATTTCCAGGATCTAACTAAAGTTTGAAAAAATTCAACAGTTTTGGAGATTATACTCCATCAGAGATCGCAGCTGAACTTCTGGGTTTGATATGCATGGAGAAAAGCACTGACTTATGCTGGAACTGCCCAAGATTGGCAGTGGTCCTTCTCTACCTAGTCTTACCTACCTAGCTTTGGGGCAAAAAATCTATAGCCATCAGCAGTGGAACTGCTGACCTCTGTTAAGGAGCAAGGAAATTCCACCTTAATCCAGGGCCAAGGGAAATACAGGATCACTTTCAGTTCCTTTGTTTACTAAAAGGATAGACAAAGTTACTTCATTAGAGTTGCTACAGCAGCAAAAGCAGTAAAACCAGAGATGATTCATCTCTGACCAGACACAATCCAGCCCCCTGCTTCCCTTCAAGATGAATCTCAGGAATAGGCCTTGACATTAAGGGAAGCACTGCAGACCAGATGACAAAGCGGGATTAGGCAGCAGGTAGGCATTTTCTCACCCAGAAGCACTCCAGCTAAGTGAAGATGCAACTCCTTCATTTCTTGCATCACAAGGAGAAAGGAAATGTTTTCCTCCATTTTTTCCTATGTATTTGCTGTAAGAAACTGAAACTTGATTCTAGAAAAGAATCATTAAGTTGGGAATCCTTGAGGCGACTATTATATAATACTACAATCCCACCTAGTATACCAACATGATGAGATTAGCTTTTCCAGCACAGAGTGGAGGATAAGCAACCTTTACTCTTAATTTTCATCCTTACGAAGGATAACAATATCCCACAGAGAGTACTGTACACAGAAGCGATGCTTTCCCCTGTGAAGTGTGAGATGCTTCATCTTGGTAAATGTTTTTTTGAAACTTGTACGCAAAAACATCAGGAGAAACAGCTTGTATCATTCAAATATCTAGAAGAATATGTGGACATACAATTACACCTATTAACACAGACATACCAGACTTAAGAGTGACCCAGCCACCCTTTTCTTGTTGGTGCATCCATGCTTTCCAGCCTCTTGCTCCTTTTTCTCCAATTCGTGGTTCTCCGCTATCCCAAAAGGGCTCAAAGAATTCCACCTGTTGTTTTGGTCAAACAAAACACAGAAAAATAATTTTTGCTGTTGTATAGACAATACCTGGATCAGTTTAGGTTTTCCAGACCCTACAATCACTTATCTGGGTACAATTTCTGTATCTGAAATCTTGTTAGATGCTGCTTAAGAACCAGCAGAAAAAACTGAGTACTTCAATTATGCCTGTGGCACAGTAGGACTGTCATCAGCTCTTTTCATGAACACAAGAGATTGTTCAAAGGTATTAGGTTTTAAAGAAAGCAAAAGATTTTTGTGCCAAATGTCCTATACAGATCCTTCAAAGGCAAGGACCAAAGTACCCCAAGACGTGGTTTTGAGAAACCAAATCTCCCCTCCTCTCCAATCTTCCATGGGACCCTGAAAACCTTAGCTAACAATGATAATTCAGACACCTACAGTCAGATAAAAATGTTAGTTGCACATTAATATGACTGGACTAAGGATAAAAGGAAAAGGTCAGAACAACCTTTCATGTCCCAAGTTTCAGGGCAGGCAACTTCAGAGCACTTTCCAGTGATTTAGAAGCCATGGTTCTAGTCCTAACCTTATCACCTTATCAGGCAGTGATCTTTAGATGGATCAGTTCCTCACCCTGCTTTGCATGCACTTAGGTCTAATGACCATTTCTCCTATTTTAAGGATCTGCCGTGTACTAAACCTTGGATTGGATATCGAGGTGTGACTGTTAAGACAAATAGCAACAACAAAATTTACTCCAAGAAAATCAAACATCAACATGTCAGAAAATGCATGGCTTACAGCAACTGCAAAATCTAATTCTGGTCCTCATGGATTTATGCTTTGTTGCAAGTGAGAAAATGAACTGTGAAAACAGTACAGAAACAAGTAATTCAAGACTGAGTCATAGCACTTCTGTAAGAGGGCAGAATGTGCAATCAGCTGTAAATCTGGCATATTCCCTTTTTCAAGAACTGCACTTTCCAACCTAAACACTATCCTTTTAAACTGAGATTGCTTTCCACCTACTTTAAGAATTTTTAAACACTACAGACAATCTTGATGGTTTTCAAATGACTTTATCAGTGTAAACATATCAAATCTCCCCTTCAGTATAGTAACTTTGATTTAACTCTAAACTTTGGCTCTTCAGGAGGACACCACTATCATTTGAACTACAAGAATGTTCTATTGGTGGGTAATAGGATTAATCTAGGGTCAACACCAATGCAGTCTCAGGAGTGGTTGCTGGCGAAAATAGTGAGAAAAAGAAATTCAATTTCCAGCTCCTATAATAGCCCAGCTGCCTAACTGGTTGAAATCACTCACTGAAAATGAAGCAGCTCCCTACAATCTAGCAGGACGATGCTGTGCTAGCAATAGCTCCTTATAAATACTAATTTACTGATTATTAGTGGGGTGCATGCCCAACATTCTGCTGAGAAAACAAAGCGATAAAAGTGATAATCTCATGGGTGAAAAAAAAAGATGTTCCTAAAATAGTCATCAAAGAATTACTGAAAATAACAGGTAATGGGGAACCTAAGGAATGTTTCCAAGAACTGTCTAGAACAGAAAGAGATTACAGGTCACATTAGTTTTCTCCATCAACAGTAACAACACAACAGCACCTTTGGGGAAAAGAAGACGGGGAAGTGCTAACCAAACACAGACACTGGTCAGCCACCATCCATCTTTAATTAGTTAAAAAGACAACATGAAAGATTGGTTATTGTATTTCTATTATAGGCATTTAGCATGCAGTTCCAGAGAACACAGAAGCACTTTTCCAATGTAAACGTCACCTTGAAGAACCACAAAGTACACTGTGATTCAAAATACTTCCCTATGCCCTCAAAAATTAACCAATGCTTTTCTGTTACTGCATTCTCTGTATTGCACAAGGACATACAGCCATTTAAATGGAAATTGCTACCTGTCCTCTTGTTGGCAGATCTTTTACACTGTCAGGTTTAAAGAAGGTGAAGTCAATCAGAGCCTGGAACAAAGACACTGCTTTCTCAGAATGGCCAGCCTGTCTCAGAAAGTGACACTGTTGAATAAATATAGCTGTGAAGAAAAGAAGACAAAATTTTAACATTTCAAATAAACTTTGCTGTAAAGTATTTTATTACAGCCCACAAAAACAAACAACAAAACAAAACCCAACACAAAACACATACATGAACTGCTGTAAAGCATCAGTGTCAAAATTCAAATCACAGAGACAGGATAAATGGATATCAAAACTGCTGTCATTTACTGACTTTAAGATCTCCTGCTTTAAATATGCCAAAGAGATGACATTTTATTCATGCCAGACATGCACTGTCCTTGTTGATGAATAAAAGTTATATACAATGGTCCCAACTTTAGTTTATCCAGTATCTGTCAAAGTGGGTCTCAGCCCTCTTTGAAGATGCTGGGCACAATTATAATTCACATACTAAGCAATTACAACAGAAGTCCTTTTCATCCCATTTGTTCATGAGACAGTCACACTGGTAATATGTTATTAATATACCATTTTCATTCCAACTGTCATTCTCATTTTCTTTTCCTTTGCATAGGAACACAGTTAAGAGAAATTCAGCTAAAGTAGAGAAGAGCCCTATCTCTTGCTCTTCAACAAATGATTTCTGTAATCACTACCATATCCCTACAACACACTAAGCCTCAAGTCTCAGGCCCAAGTTTTTTATTCATATATTTGAAGTGAGAATCTTAAAAGAAAGAGATGGAGAAATAACAGGTGTTATAAAAACACCTCTCTTACTAGACAGTTCAAGGTTAAGTGTAAGGTCCTGCACCTGGGTAGGCACAATCCCAAGCACAAATACAGGCTGGGTGGTGAATGGCTGGAGAGCAGCCCTGAGGAAAGGGACCCTGGAGTCTGGGTTGATGAAAAGCTCAACATGAGCCTGCAGTGTGCACATGCAGCCCAGACAGCCAACCGAGTCCTGGGCTGCATCAAGAGCAGTGTGGCCAGCAGGGCAAGGGAGGGGATTCTGCCCCTTTACTCTGCTCTTGTCAGACCCCACCTGGAGTACTGTGTGCAGTTCTGGAGGCCTCAGCACAGGAAGGACATGGAAGTGTTGGAGCGGGTCCAGAGGAGGGCCACAAAGATGATCAGAGGGCTGCAGTAGCTCTATGAGGACAGGCTGAGAGAGTTGGGGCTCTGCAGCCTGGAGAAGAGAAGGCTTCGAGGGGACCTGATAGTAGCCTTCCAGTATCTGAAGGGGGCCTACAGAAAGGCTGGGGAGGGACTATTTACAAGGTCTTGCAATGACAGGACAAGGGGCAATGGGTTTAAACTGGCAGAGGGAAGATTTAGACTGGATGTTAGGAGGAAGTTCTTTCCAGTGAGGGTGGTGAGGCACTAGAACAGGTTGCCCAGGGAGGTTGTGGCTGCTCCGTCCCTGGAGGTGTTCAAGGCCAGGCTGGACGAGGCCTTGAGTAACCTGTACTAGTGGGAGGTGTCCCTGCCTATGGCAGGGGGTTGGAACCAGATGATCCTTGAGGGCCCTTCCAACCTCACCAGTCTATGATTTCAGAGATATTCCATCAATCCAAATTATCCAAACAATTCAAAACTCCAGTTTTGACAAAACACTGTCTGTTCAAAACCCAAATGTCTTTAAGTCATAATCTTAAATGGTTTCCAAAAAAACACAAAAAACCCAAACCCCATAAATGAAGACTGAAATAATTCACTAAGAGTTTTGAAAACAGTTTTTGAAAAACTGTTGTTTCTTCACTAAATGCTTTGTAGGGTTTCAAATCAGGATACCTGTCTATATAGACATGTGTAGCAACTTAAGTTAGTGTCAGTTAATTCCAATGATCAGTTTATTTTTTAACGCTAAGGAGCAGCAAATTATTTACTCCTTTTACTCATATTCAGATTTACACCAGATGTGTGCACATAAAAACTTGAAATCAGGTATAACACAGAATCTGGGCATTTCAGCCCATTTCCCTTCAAAATCAACTATTGTTTCTGATAATGAAGACACTGAGATTTCTGAAGATATTTAAACAACGAAAAGTGTGTTTAAGTGTATATAGAATATTTCAAAGTATTTTAACAGATTTAGGCACTGTGCCCAAGTGACACTGAAAAAGTTGCCTTTTCTTAGTTTCTCATCTTCAAACAGATGAATTTTGACTAAAATAGTTTGAATGTAGAGAATATCTCATCAAGACTTGCTGCCAAACTGGAGCCAAAAATAAATTACAGCATAAGATTTTCTGCATGATAAAAAAGAAAAGAATATTTTAAGAAATGCAAAGATCAGCAGTTTCTTTGTGATAAGAGCTGAAAACAGCATGAATACAACTTAATTCAGTCCACGATGCTAAGAGATTTCTGCAGCTGAAGTGACCTGAAAGATAAGGATTTTTCTCCTATACTAGTAGATAAAATTTGAAAAATCAGACTTCCTTTCCACAGCAAAATTTGAGAATGCTTATCCTTATCTGCTTTCTATTAATAGTTCCTAGTACAATATTATGAATTATTAGATCAAAATTTAAGTAGAAATTAATCTAGAATTTTACATTCATTTTTACCTGCTTTCTCAAAGGTCATGTTTAAAAAAACCACTTATTTCCAAGCAGGTAGTACTGTGTAATGAATTGAACACTAGATGGCACAGTCGACCACTATTAAAATGAGCTCTTGCATTTTGTCAGTAGTAAAGGTCAAAGGTTGAAGATACAATCCTACCGTAATGCTACTCATCTCATAATTAACTTGTGATACTCTCGGTGTATTTATCTTAACGAACATGTGGTAATCTTCCTAATAACTACATTGACAACTCCAATTCAGCCCAAGAATTAGACAGTCAAGTCACACACAAAAAAAGCATCTCAGATCAAGGAGTCTTCCCACTGAAGATGTCTCCACTCCTATCAATTTAATTCCAAAGGGAAAAGAACCAAACCCAAATCAAACTCCAAACCAAGTTCCTTCACAGTATCCATGAAAAAATCATTATAATCTTAAGACAGGACAATAAGACATTAAGAGAGGAAGAGAAAAACAAATAGAGCCGACTTCATTTTAATTTTAACCTGTCTAAAGACTCTGTCAACAAACAAATATTTTGAAAAATGTCAATCTGCTGTAGTTACCTAGTTAAAGGAACTCCATTAAAACCCAAAACCATTAAAAACCAATAGCAGTTCACAAATAGTGTTTAGTGAGCTAAATATATTCAGGGAAACAAAATGAAAGAAACCTTTTTGTTCGAAAAAAACAGATGCTGAATAAAACATTTGTCTTGAGCATCATTCATTGTGGTTAGTGTATAAAGTAACTGAAGTGTTGGAAATCAAAGACAGCAGAAACAATTAGAAGCTATCAGATACTACAATATCCACCTGCTACGGAGTAGGATTTTTCCTTTACAGCAATTTTTCCAGTGCTTGATCCAAGATGAATCAACTGAAAACCATCTGAACACCTTAAACTAATTTGTAACCCAGCATCTCAGCCTACAAGCCCAGACTGGATATTGTGTAACAGACAGCAGTATTGTTCAAACGGCTTTAATTTTCACCTAAGAAATTAAGATGCCAAACATTTTCAATAGAATAAAAACTCCCTGCAATACGTCTGAAAGTCTATTCTTACAGAGAATGCAGTCAACTCCTGTGAAGACCAATCTGACCATAATATGAAACAGAAAGTATCTTACCTAGCATAGCTTCTTCTGTGCCAGGCAGTAGAGGATGTGATACCATACTGCCATCCTGTACAGCTGCCAATGTAGTCAGACATTTTCCATAGAGATTATTGATTTTTGAAACAGAAAAGGTAGTGAACTGACTTTGACAGAACAGGAGATATTTCTTCCATAGCTCTGGATTATTGGGATGTAAGAAAATTAGCTTCTGCCACTCTTTGAGCAAAGCTGGTGGTTCCCAGAATTCTGCGCAAATTTTCAGCCTGGCGAGCTTCAGATCAACGTTACTTGGATTGCTTTCAATTGCCCTCTCTAAAATAGCCAGCTTCTTTTCTAAGATTAACTTCAGTGATTTTCTTCTTACTTCATGCTCTCCCTTACTGGCATAAGGGCTAGGTCCTCTCATTAATTCATCCTTAAAACAAAAAAGAAAAGTCATTACAACGTAGGAATAATCATCACTAGAACCAGGACAAGAACGCTGACATTTGTGAAAAGGAATCAACAGCACATTCCTCAACAGAAGATAGACAGTCCAAACCAAACGAAACTACAATATAATGTTCATGTATTCATTGCTTATAAGCAGACACCTTTGTCAGAACACATACCTGAAAAGAAACAAACTCCATCCAAGCGTTAATATCTCTTGGGTTTTCTCTGACTTTTCTGTTATGTTCCTCCACTTTTGTCAGTAGAATAGAGTTAACGTTTACCCCAGGCTCTTGAATCGCTTGCTGAGCATTTACAGGTTCAAGATCTGCACTCTTGCACCCTTTTCCTTGCAGCCACACTGTAGTTGATGGATCATAAATACCTAGAGGATTTACCTCTGTTGTGTCAGAACGATCATCAGTTTCCATTTGGAAAACTGGTATAAAAGTAGTTGTGTCAGATGGAGAACTTTTATTGCAGACAGGAATCCCATCTGTGTTCAGCATCTTCACATTGGTCTTTGTGAAATAACGCTCAGGTCGCCTCTGTAATTGTTTCTTTTTCGATGCAGAACTGTCCCAGGTTATACACTGTTTGTTTGCATCTATGCCAAGACAGGATTCTCCTCTTCTTTTATATCTTAGAAGGAAAAATACAATTAAACATCTTCTAAAATACAAGGTAAAACAGAATTTTGGAAAGAAAGGACAGACAGCACTTTAATTCGAAGTGATCCAAATAATGTATTCATAGATCTTCACAAGTGTAAAAACTCAATAATTCTCTCCTTAAGATTTTACTTTATATATTTAATCAGTGCCATTGCAATTTTATTATCATGCTAAGCTTCCTCTGAGTTCAACAATAACTGTAATACTCAGTAGAAACATTCCACCTACACTTGTTTGAACTGTATGATAGAATGCTAGGGATTGGAAGGGATCTCTAGAGTCAAACATCCCTTCCGAAGAAGCATCTCATAAGAGCAGGTCAATATGCACATAGCAGCACTTAACACAGATACCCTTTGGCACAATGTCTGAGTGATCTAACACAGAATCTGTTCACTAAGAAAGTGTCTGTATTGGTTTTTTTGCAAGGATATCAAATTACTCAAGTAAGCAACCTCTTGACATATCCAGTATGAAATAATTGCTACCTTCATTTCTCTTTCAGATCTAGAAATGGAACAACAGAGATCCAATTATGCAGTTGCTCAAAGATTATCTGTAACAGAACCTGGGACTTCTGACCTCAAACTTCACAGATTCACTGACTGCACTGGGTTGGAAGGCATGCTCAAAGGTCCAACTCCCCATTGTAAACACCTTCTTCTTTACGTCCAACCTGCTCCAGTTTCAAACCACTGTCCCTTGTCCTATTGCTACAAGCCCTTCTAAACAGTCCTTCCTCAGCCTTCCCCTCGGTCCCCTTTGGAAACTGAAATGGAGGTATATGGTCTTCCCAGGGTCTTCTCCAGGCTGAACAGCCCAAATTCTTTCAGCCTGTTTTCACAAGAGAGGTGCCCCAGCCCTTTGATTATCTTTATGGCCCTCCTCCAGACCTACTCCAGCAGGTCTATCTCTCTTCTGTTAGGAGTCTCATAGCTAGGCACCTCTCTTGATCAGTGGTCATACTTCTTTTGAAGCAGCTCAGGATGCAATTTGCTTTCTGGTCTGCAAGTGCATTGCTGCCTCATGCCCAGCTACTCACCCACCAATACCCTCCAGTATTTTTCTGCAGGGCTGCTCTCAATTTCACCATCCCCCAGCCTGTACTGACATCAAGGATTGCCCCGACCTAGGTGCAGGACCTTGTACTTCAACTTATTGAACCTCATGAGGTTCTCCTCAGCCCACCTCTCCAGCCTGTCCAGGTCCCTCTGAATGGCATCCCATTCTTCAATCTTATCACCACACCACTCTGCTCAGTATCATCTGGAAATGTGCTGAGGGTGCACTCAATCTTGCTGTTGATATCACTGATGATGATACTGAATAGCACATGAAAAATTGTACTTTTGAATCTGCCCCACACTGTCACCTCCAGATGGCAGTCCTACAAGTTCACATGCCTGTAGTCTACTACACACAGAATGATTTTAGAAAAAAGTTAAATTGTGTATTTTATTCTCATTATTTTAAAGCATCTTTTATCTTCTCATCTTCTACAAAGAAATTTCACAGACAAGGTTCATTCAACTGAGCCTGAGAAAGTGACTCTGTGACAGTTTGAGCATCAATAGAAAGCATCATACCTTGATACCATCAATAGAAAGCATCATACCTTGCTATATCTCCTCGATAGAGGGATTTGTAGGTCCAGTTTGCAGGGTCTGGTTTCTTGTCTATTCTGAAGGTTTCTGCTGTTGAAGTCTGAATATCATCAAGCCAAACAAAGCATTCACTGGTAAGATTCGATGTTTTCTTATGTAGACTGTGGAACAGAAGTATATTCTAAGCATTGTGTGCATATATTCAGCATTTACAACACCCAGAAAACACTGTATTTCTGTAGTGCATAATAATTTAATCAAAGTCATGGTGCACAATCCATTTTTGCATCCTTAGGAAAAAAGCACCTAGAAACACATCAAAACAAAATACATATGCTCCTTGCACTTCCAAAAATTTGATTTAAAATTATGAAAGGTAATAATCAGATTTAACCAATCAATTGATTAGCAACCTATAATCTAAAAGCCATATATATGACTATTTCTAAACTTTACTTTTGTCTTAGTAAGATGTTGTAATTAAGAAAAAGTACATAATGTTGATTAGTGGTAATTGTACCCATGCATTTGATAAAAAACTGTGCAAAGTGGTTTATGGATTACAGTTATACCTACGAACTTAAGTGGAAATTGCCACTTACCTCCAAACTGTAGACAACTACAAACTTCCAACCTGAATTTATGTTACAAATAAGTAACTTAATAAATTGGTTTTACTACTCTTGAGAAGCTTCCTAAAATTTCACAAAACATAAATCACTTAGGGCAATTTTGTGGTTCAGGTTTCCCAAAGAGTCTCCTGAAAACTCAATATTCTCCCAGTACCAACAATGTACATAGAGAAGTAAAAAACAGATAGCAAAGCACTGTGTGCTTTGCCTAGTCTAGTAAACAGCTGATGAACCATGTTCAGCATTTAAGTCCACTCCATCCAGCCCAGATACTCTTCCAGCACAGACAAGAGTGACTGGGTAGAGTAGAATGGTTTTAGTATCCAAATATTTTTTCACTGTGCTTCCCTCACAGTCAAGTAAGCTTTAGACACTACGAACCAAGAAGAGAGTCTTCATAAGAGAAGTGGTGAGTGTGGTTTGAGACACCACACAGTAACAACTCCAGTACCAATGCCCTGCTACAGGGAAACAAGAAAGATCCCTTGGTATAGATACATACATGCAAGCCTGAGCTCTCAGCTCCTGGTTAATTTACCTCAGTAAAAACAGTAAACTGAGGGAAAGTCAAGGACTGCCTGGACCCCACCCAACTGTAACAACAGTAACCAATGTCACCAAATCCACACTCTTCCCAGGGGCAGCTGCAATGCTGTGAATTAGAGCCAGGACTGCTGATGCTGAATTTAAACCAGAGCTAAGGAATCTGAGAGGAGAAATGGCTGCTCAAACAATCAAATATGTTGAGAAACATGGAAAGGTGACTTACAGTGCCAGTTAGATTGGGACACTTTGAATGCAACAATCAAAACGGACTGAGAAAAGCACAGTTTAGTATGGCAATCTTGAATACTCACATTTACAGAATATCCATTACTGCTTAAAGATAATGCTTACTGTTTAAAGATAATGCTAGTCACTACAAAGCTAGATGAACTAGATGATCTTTGAGGTCCCTTCCAACCGTACCACTCTATGATTCTATTATTCTAAGACACGAGAGGTGATTTGAAGTTGAGGGAGACCAGGGTTAGACTGGATCTTAGGAAGAAGTTCCTCATTAGGTGGGTGGCGAGACTCTGGAATGGGGCTGCCCAGGGAGGTTGTGGTTGCCTCCTCCCTGGGGGTGCTCAGGGCCAGATTGGATGAGGTCCTGAGAAGCCGAGTCTAGTTGAGGCGTGTCCCTGCCCATGGCAGGGAGGTTGAAGTAGATGATCTGTGAGGTCCCTTCCAACCTAAGCCAATCCATGACTCTATGATTTTCTGGTTCCATTATAAAAAACCGACACCCCCAGTAATCACACAATACTGAAATTAATCCTGAAATTAATAAAAAGATCTGGCAAACAATTTCAATTGTTGCAACATCCATCTAGACTTGCCACAAGCAAAAAGCATGAAGCATACAGCATGGAGTAACAAATTGCCAGACAAAAAAAAAATGTTAAATCATACAACAAACTTTGCCTTAATATGGAAAAAAGGAAATGATGATTCTGTGAGGAGTAAATCGTATTACAAGGCACACAGAACTGTGAATTAAGACTTTTGCACTAATTATGCATAATGTTTAATCCCTATCCAAACTCTCCAAACAGAAGATCCATGTAAAGAAACAAGATGCTTACAAAAACTCAACATAAGTCTCTACTTGTCTTTAAAAATGTATTTCATGCTTTTGTTCTGCAGAATACTGCTTCACAACGTATTTTAGTCACAGTTTTCACTGAATGCAGGTTTAGTCATATACATCCCAGAAACAAAACAAAACAAACAAACAAACAAAAAAACCCCAACCAAACCCAAACCACCAAAACCAAACAACCTAGCCACGAGTGGTGAGATTTTAATTCATAAATCTGGAGAGACAAGTACAAAACAACAATGCATTCACATCTTTCACAGCATTACCAAATACATACTTTGCTGCTGCTTCCTTTTCACGACTTTTGCCACTTCCGGTGGCTTTGTCCTTGTTGTGCTTAATGTCCAGGTCAGATTCACTACTACTGCTGGAGTCCCCTTTGGTTTTCTTTTTTGTCTTCTTATAATGGTGATGCTTTTTCCTTTTCTTTTTCCTTTTTTTACTTGACTCTTTCAGACTCTCATCTGTATCATTTTCCCCTGACAACTCTGATCCTGAAGTAGTCCTGCTTGGAAACAAGCATTTATAAGTAGCAAATCTGTAAAGAAATGCCATCACAAGAAATTTCACAAACATTTTAATCCTTATCTTTATTCTCTCTGTTGTTTTTTTTGTTTGTTTTTTTTTTATTTTTTTAGAAGATGGCTGCAACATACAGAGTGAAAGTGATACAAATCTACATTAAATAATAATTACCTTTATTTTTCAGGTGCTGGAATTACTGACCACCAGTCTTAAAGTTTTAATTGTCAAGGACATTTTGATGTGTGATCTGTATAAATATCCACCTGGTATTGGAGTAAGTTTTCATTGAAATGAGAATGTACCCTACCAATAGGCAAAAAGAGCAAACACTTATCTGGACACCGCTGTCTAACAATCTCTCTTTCAAAGATTAATTATAATGACATAGTAAATCCACCATAAATATATGAATAGGAATTTGCAAATTCCTTAGCTTTATGACATAAAGTCTGGAAAAGGTCTACAAGCAGAATATATGACTGATAAACAGAACTGTGACTGCATTTCAAACACATAATAGATGTAAATGTAAGAATAAGTATACAAAAAGAAGTATTCGGTTGTGATTGTTATGATGAAGACATTCTCTACAATGACCACCTAGAGTCACAGTAAACACAGAAGATGGTTTTAAACTTGACATATGGAACTTTATTCAATTAATTAAGTGACAGTTACAGTACTGATATGCCACATACAGCAGCTATACTAGTGAAGGTATTAAAACTAATTCTTTAGCAAATATGGCTACTCAAAGGTCATTTTTATGAAATGATGTAATCACCCACTTTGGTGATCAGCACGTTTTACATCACCATACAACTGGATACACCTAATATTCATTAATTCACATCATCAACTAGTTTTTAAAAACTTAACTACAAAATGGCTGATTGAACTGGTTTTCAAAGAGAAACCACAAAGATGATGCTTAATCTTTACATTATTTCAAGGGCCACTCAGGACATCCAAAAGATAATGAAGAGTCATGATCCCTCAGTTCCCTTTCCATTTCAGAATAACAATGATTTAAATGCAGCTATGAGAAAAAGAAAATGGGAATGTAATTGCATAAGTATAATTTCTCATTATTTTAAGTTAAAGGACATAGAAGCATTATTCACACTTTTATGTGTGACTCAGATCAGGCCTTTATAAATACTGAATAGTAGAATGAAAAGCAGCCCTAAAAGCTCCTGATTTTGGTCTCACATAACAAAAGACAGGCAGGACAAAAGAGAGAGGTTATTTTAAAAGATATTGAAATATATTCTACCTTATTAATGGTGACTTTTCAGGGACGAGATTTGCAACATCTGTAGTGCGCTGGTGCAGTAATAGTGCATCTTCTGTAGAGAAGCTTGGGTTATTAAGCCAGTCCAGTTCTGCAAGCAAAGAAAAGGATGAGATCAATACAAATTACCTCGCTGCGCTTTTCAAAGCTGGGAGTTAAGTTAGTCAGCAGACAACTACATTCACAGAAAATGTCATTGAGTCATGTGTAATATTTGAGCATATCGGAAGACAGACCATGAAATTTCCATTTAGGAGAGCAGTAAGTTGTAATGAGGTAAAGTATTTAGGAGCTGGAATCTTTGACATCAATCTAAGCTTTAAAAAATGTGCTACATAATAATAGTTAAAAGCCCATACTAAAAGCAGTATGTTTTATACACTGCTATATACTTGTAAAAAGCCAAACCTATGATATGTTATATATTAATTATCATTATTAAAGAGTAAAATAAAAATACAAAGGGGCATAATTAAAGGTGTAGTTAATAAATGCAAAACAACTTACAGAAACTTACAAAAATGCACTTTACTTACTGCATATGCGATATCTTTATGCAATTCTATTGATAGGGACATCCATTATTGATAAGAATGCTAAAGTGTTTCATAGAAGGTCACAAAATGTCACTGGATTCTCCGTTCTCTAACCACCGAAATTCCTTTAGACGTTTAAACAGTGTGCTAAAAGGCTAACCAATGCTCATTTTTATGTATTAGTCATCGTCAAGCACTCTGCATCTAAACTTCAGCCATCCTAGTCACTGGGTAAGATTAGATACTGAAAGGATGTGAAGAGGGAATCTTTCGCCACAATTTTACTGATACTAAAACTTCTGTAAAAATCTTCGTAGACATTTACTTTCTAGAAGTCTTTCAAGTATGTGAAATTTTCTAGCATATCAAAGAAGTGTTATTTCACATAACTACAGAATTTAACAGCAGTGTCTCCAATACAGACCACAGGAGATAACAATAAAAGGAACAAATCTGGTCTCCCTGCCTGTTCTCCATGCTCTCTGCAACCATTTTCATCTCAGTGTTCTTCATGTCACAATCCTGTCTTTGTGCTTTTGACTACACTGACCTCTAACCCTTAAACAGCATGATCTCATTGTCTGCCAAGTCATATATCTCTCCTTCTAAAGCATTTCTTTCAGAAATAGCTCTTCACATCAAAATTCTTTCTTCTGTCTCATGCCCCTGAACTGTTCTCTACAAAAGGATTTAAAATGGAACAGACTGCAGAAGAGTTTGTTAACCTAAATGAAACTCATCAAGAAGTATACACAATCACTGCAAACCACTCTTCCCACAAGTGCCCCAACCAACACACTGCAGAATACCACTTCTCAGCTCACCAAAATGTAGGATGGAGACCACAAAATAAAATAGAAGTTCAGCTGTATGTTACTGTAACCTCTGCCTAGCAATGGGAATCACCAAATCTAAGGCAACTACACTACCTACTTTGTTGCAAATCAGCTTGAGATTCTTCCCGACACACCTCAAGACACACACACTTTCCAGGAAAATACTTAAGATATATTAACATAAAATTTGAATACAACCCTAAAATATTGTAAGAATCTACTATTTCATTTAAAACAATGCACCCTGGCACAAATGCCTTTAAGTATCTGTCTGTGACTCTAAAAATGTAAGTCTACCACAAAACATTCTTCCAAAACCTTTGGTGAGCTTAAATATTTATGCTGGATCCAAGAAACATTTCACTCACTCATCGACATAATCACTCTTCTAGATGGAGAATAAAGTATTATGCAAAAGTAGGTTAATTTCTTACTTTGATTTTGTAAAAGCGGTATTAAGAACCACCCGAAAACCAGGATTACTTCTTAGAAGAAATGTATTTAATGTTTTCCATGACATACCAAAATGTTTCTCATGGATAATTCTTCATTACACAGTAAAATACAATCCCAAGCACAAATACAGGCTGGGTGGTGAATGGTTGGAAAGCAGCCATGAGGAAAAGGACCTGGGGGTCCGGGTTGATGAAAAGCTCAACATGAGCCTGCAGAGTGCACATGCAGCTCAGACAGCAACCGAGTCCTGGGCTGCATCAAGAGCAGCGTGGCCAGCAGGGCAAGGGAGGGGATTCTGCCCCTTTACTCTGCTCTTGTCAGACGCCACCTGGAGTACTGTGTGCAGTTCTGGAACCCTCAGCACAGGAAGGACATGGAACTGTTGGAGTGAGTCCAGAGGAGGGCCACGAAGATGATCAGTTGGAACAGCTCAACTTGAGAGAGTTGGGGCTCTTCAGCCTGGAGAAGAGAAGGCTTCGAGGACACCTTAGAGTAGCCTTCCAGTATCTGAAGGGGGCGTACGGGAAGGCTGGGGAGAGACTATTTACAAGGTCTTGTAATGACAGGACAAGGGGCAATGGGTTTAAACTGGTAGAGGGAAGATTTAGACTGGATGTTAGGAGGAAGTTCTTTACAGTGAGGGTGGTGAGGCACTGGAACAGGTTGTCCAGGGAGGTTGTGGCTGCTCCCTCCCAGAGGTAGGTGTTCAAGGCCTGGCTGGACGAGGCCTTGAGTGACCTGTACTAGTGGGAGGTGTCCCTGGCTATGGCAGGGGGTTGGAACTAGATGATCTTTGAGGTCCCTTCCAACCTTACCATTCCATGATTCTATAAAATCATGCAGAAATTAAATAAATTATTACACCTGACAACTACATAATCAAACAGGAGTTAATAATTCAATGTATGCCATGCAGTACACTGAGCGCTGCTTTTATACTGGGGATTTCTGAGGCACATTTATTAAATGTGATATTTATTTTTAAAATTATTAGCTTCCTTATTAAATTACTTCTGCTCATTTTGGTGATAAAGATGGTGTGTTTTCCCATTGTTCACACTCTGGTCTTCCTTAAACAGACAAATTCAAAGACAGTACAATGGTCCAGAGCACTCCAGATTGCAGTAAATTCAATTACTCTGTGCCTAAAGCCTTTTATTTGTTTACAGAAATAAAGGAGACATTTAAATATCTTTTAAAAAATCCATTTCTGTTTTCATTTGTGCTATACTACTCATACTTGCTTAGCAATACAAATGCACTGGTTGGCAGAGTCTCTCGTGTAAAGGTGTGCCACATTGACAGCACAAAACTCTAACTTATTAGCCAGACAGACCTCCTTAAAATTAGCATATCTGTTCCAAAATTTACATAACTTGTATTTCTCCAGCTCTCCAATAACATAATTCAGGTACAATAGTATTCTCTGTGCCTTTTGAGCTTCTTTTCTTTTTAATAAAATTATTGCTTCCCTTTGTAATGTGTGATAAATCATTTACTAGTATTATCTTTTTGTAAAAATAAATGTATTGTGAGGCACTTACGTACTGATTTGAATGAAGAATTATGTTTCAAAAATAATCAAAACATATTAATACTAAAATTAATGATACTTAATAAAGCAGTTACTTTAAGAAGTAAGCCTGAATGCAGGATGAAGTTCAATCATTTGCCTTCAGTCATACACAGTTGTTGGTAATGAAATTCAGAATTCGACTTAGAATATTCAGACCATTAAGAAAAAACCTTTAAAGATTTTTCAAAATGCTGTACACATCAAAACATGCTTTCCACTGATTTTGAGAGCATCATATCAAGACTTCCAAAGATGAATACAGATAACGCATTTTTTACTATTATTCATCACTTTAGATAGTGTCTAAGTGTAAACAATTTAGATATAGACCAACCCGAATTAGGAAATGCTGTTTGCATAAGAGCATGCTAGATTTTATAACCTTGAGCCTTATGGCACTAGAGGGCCAAATAACTTCCAAATGGAAATACAGATACTTAGTAAGACCTTCATTCCACAAACCTGAAAAAAAAGAGTAACTGATACATTTGTCTTTAAAACGTCATTATCGATCACACTGGCAAAATGAACAGAGAAGAAAAGTCAACAAGGAAAGTAGTAAGGCTCCAGCTATTTATAAGACAAGTGGACTGGCCAGCCGCGTAAATTTCCCTGAGGCACAAAACAAACTTTAAAGAAAAGAAGCTACAGCTGAACAGGCGAGAGTGGAAAACAGTAATCTTTATATTATATTTATAAAACTTGTTCTAAGATAAGAAACAGATTCTTAAACAAAGAGTTGGCAAATTTTTCATTCCACTCCTTCTCCCAGCAAATTAATCTTGCAGCTCACATAAGGATGAATTCTCAGTTTCTGAGTTGTGTTCTCTATCCCTTACACTCCCCCTATTACTGCCACAGCTTCAGAAACTATCTGGGTTCTCTAGATGCTTTTACAGTATCTTGTCATATCCTTTAATCATTGGCTGAGCAGAGGCACGCTCTGTTGTGATCTCTGCTGAAGTGTATTAGTTGGCTAATACGCAGATGCTCATTGCCAAGACCATCTGCACTGGTAACAGTTCGATTCATGTTACAACCTCTCACACAGCACTGGCACTTTATCTAGATCTATATTTTCTAAGCAGATGTAGATTTTTACAGACCTCCTTCATTTGTGATCTTTCTTTCTCTCATGACAACACATTTGACTGTAAGGGTTAAAAGTCCTGAGAATGAAGAGATATTGAAGAAGTAAGCTGGCAGACAGATGCACAGCAACCATGCATGAGATCCATTTCCACAGAAAATACCTTGCCTTAAATACAGCAACATAGTATCAGCATTAACTATCAGGAATCAACTTCCAAGAAGTCATTTTGAGTTTACCTGAAATTATCTGTTAATCCGTTACAGATCTGAGGTCATTAACTTGGCGTGATAACATTACAACAGTGAACATGAGCAGAGTACGGGGAGGTGAGGTTGGCAATGTACTATTTTATTTTAAATTATTGGTTTAGGGCCTCCAAGGAAAACTCACTTTGAGAAATGGTGTCCCCTAACCACACCTGAAGCTTGGTTCTACATGAAAAGATGAGATCAAATTGCATTTTTAAAACACTGAAGAACCACACTGCGAGAACCAACTCCTGTAGCACAATCAATATGCCTCTGTGGATATAGCAGAGAAATATTCAGAATTCTCCAACTATGGTATTTTCAGAACAATTTAATCAAACTGACCTAACATTCTGGAAAGGACTGAACTATTGTTTCCATTACATAACATGCATGTCCAAAACTCCTTGTAAATAATTTCCAGTGAATGTAGCCAGACACAAGCATTTCAATCATCAAAGCACATTCCAAACTTTAAAATTCTACTTTTTCATGTTATTTTTTTCTTGTCAGATGTCATTTTCATGGACCAGTCCAATGTTCTTGAAGAACATAAAAAGATAGAAGTTATTTTGTGATAATATACATGTACTTGTTATTCTACACTACCATTCATATTCATGAGCACAATAGTAGACACAATCTAATGGCATTTTTTTTATACCTTCCCAAGTTAAAAAAAAATAAAAATTACAGTGCATTTCTGCACAGACAATTTTTAAGAGTTATGCAAAGCCTTTTGTTGTCTCTCAGAATCCTGAAAATCCGATTTCAGCAAAACTCACTGTGTCTTACCTCTACAATAGTTCAGACAGTAAATAACGCTGTGCATAATGCTTATTGTCAGTTGGGTTAATTATTACCACTGCTCTGTTCATGGCTACTAATAATTTTGTAATTTGTCTTCTACCAAAAACTAATTAAGCTCAACAATGTAATTGCAAGAAACCATATACAAAATTATTTTGCACTCTAGAGGTTGCAGCAACTCAGCAAACAAGGAGCGTAGGTAGGAAGAGTGTACAGCAATACTTCCTTTTCAGGCAGCAACTATAAATAGCTTTTGAAGCTTTGTAAGAATATGAGACAGAGGTGACTGGAGGAATGAAACACAGCCAGCATATTTACATTATTACATCAACTTTTTTAGAACTGAAGCATACTAAATGACTGCAAAAGGCACCTCAGTTTTGCACATCATATTAAATACAACATATCGTATGATCTCTGCTATTATGATGGACTTTGGCTTCAGCTACAGAGTCATCTCTCAGAGAGATATCAAAGTTGGCCATCAAATTCTCACAAGCTAAAGGTGAAATTTTACCTAAATGTTGTTCTGAATTAGCATTTCATTTTTATAACTGTGGTTGTTAAAAACAAAGTGCAAGATTGTCTAAAACATAAATAAATTATCTTCCTTGAAGTTCCATCAGAAGTTCCTACAGAACTTGCAGTAAACCAAAATATAACTCATAAACAGAGCTAATAATCACAATTACTTTCAAAAGTCAGTTTATGTAATTTGATCTTCCAGGCAGGTGGTCTGCAGTGACACAGACTGCCTGTATAACAAACCTAAAGACTTCATTCCCAGAGTGTTACAGTATAAGCAAGGTCTACCAGAAAATTTTGCTGTACTTCTGCCTGGCAGAGTAGCTCCTCTCTTCCTAGAAGCTGTAATGTGGTATCTTACTACATCCACTACTTTCTGCACCAAGTGCCATTACCAGAAAGGGTCCTTAATGTGCCCAGACCACATCTCTGTGCAGGCAGGCCAAGTATCAACAGCTGCAATGCCATCAGAGGGTAACGCAGAACCAGTTAGAAGAAGAAGATCATAGAATCATAGAATAGTAAGGTTGGAAGGGACCTCAAGGATCATCCAGTTCCAACCCCCCGCCATAGGCAGGGACACCTCCCACTANACCAATCACCTCTGCTTTGTTTTCCATTTGCCTTAGCAGGACTTTCAGCAGGATCTGCTCCATGATCTTGCCAGGCACAGAGGTGAGGCTGACTGGTCTGTAGTTTCCAGGGTCATTAACCTATTGTTAAAAGCTTCCAAATCTCACCATACTGACTGGATCAAATATACAAGAAATTTAGCCCAGGTAAACTATTCTCTTCGTGTTTCCCCTTGCTGTGGTTATCTAGAGGATGGTGGAAGTTGGCAGGCAAAAGCACAGTTCAAAACATTTCCCAGCAGAACTAATAAATGCTGTGCATACTTCAGAGCTCAGCAATACACCACATAAGGTTCTTTAATCATTTAATCAAAAGTACAGACAGGAACCATGACGATCAAAATGATAAACTGAGACATAATCTCCTGCACTCATAAAAAAAAAAAAAAAAAAAAAAAAAAAAAAAAACAAAAAAAAAAAACCAACAACAAAAAAAACCCCCTTAACAACAAAAATTTGGCTTAATAAGAAACTAAATGAGAAAACACTTTTTAAAGTTATCCAAGGAGAGTAGTTAAACAAACACGTCGTTTTCCACGCAAAGCAAAGCTGCTCCAGCACACGACGTTAACCCACAGGTATTTCTTAAAGATGAGTATTTCTACAGCCGTGCCTCCAGCAGGTAACTGGAAGCACATCTGGACACATCCGAGAACCCGGCAGTAAGAAGCCAGCACCATTTTTATGGAACGTCCCTGTTTCGGGCTCTCCCCGAAGTTGCACCAGAGGAATTAACCTCATTGGTAAGTGCGGTAACTTTACTCAACCAGCAGTGACACGCCTGGCGTAGGGAGCGCCCGTGCGCGCCATACGTACGCCTGTACTCTGCATTGTGGGGAGGAGCTCAGGCCGAGTGTGTAAAACCCGCGGGAGCAGCTATTACGGAATACCCTCGCAGCGACGTGGGCCCGCGAACGAGCACTGCAGCCGCCAGCCACCGGGGGTCCAAGCCCCAGTGGCAGCACCGCCCACGCCGCAACTCAGGGGCGGGGCGCGGCGCGGCGCATCCGATCCCCAACGCGGGCACGCATGGGCGGACGGGGTTATCCCACTGGAAGGCGGGCGGCCTGAGCAGGCCTGGCAGGGCATGGAAGGTTCCGCGTAGAGGCGAGTGGAAGTAGAAAAGCTTCCCGAGGGTTGGGCCGCAGAGGAGTGATGGGGAAAGACAATTCACCCAGGACTTTACCTTTCCTGGAACCCTCGCTGCTGGTGGTTGGGGGCTCTCCGGGCTCGGCGGCATCGGCAAAAGCCGGGAACAAGGCCATGTCTCAGCTTTACTTCCACTATCTGTCCGAACTGCTCGACGGAGCGGGGCAAGATGGCGCCATGGCGCCGAGCATCCTGGGAGGTGTAGTTCATATGTCCTACCTCCCAAAATGGTGGCAGGGTTTGGTGACCGCAGAAGGCTGGCTGGCAGGCAGGCAAGCAGGCTGGCTGAAGTGCCGCAGATGCTGTGGGCGTCCTGTCTTCTGCAGGCCTCCGTGTACTTAGCGCATTTCACAGCCATCACTGAAGGGACTGGAGAAGGGGACTGCGGGGGGAAGAGGGCGAGATGGTGTTTCCAAATCCAGCCTTCCCTTCCCCAGCACCCCGTTGTCCTTCCTAAGGTTCACTGTGAGGGAACAACCGCAGCAATATTTCCTGATACTGGACTGTAAAGGAAAATGTTACAAGAACTGGTGCTTCGTTTCTTTTAGTATCCAGTGTATGTTTGAAGACCCATATAGCCAGACAGTGTCACAAACACCAATAGCAAGGGCTTAGGGAAGAAAGAGCAATTAGTTATATAGGTCTTCTGATCAGAGTTGCCCATCATGTTTTATAGCATCTCTAAGTCTCCCCTCCATAAAGAAATTTGGGGGGCGGGGAAGGATTTTTTATTTTAATGCTTTGTACCAACTTGGAAAGGATATTCCACCTTTATTAAGAATTTTCTGAAACTATCGACAAGTAAGGAAAAATAATTAATCTGCAAACTTTTTACCTAGTTAAGGTACTTCATTATTCTACTTTCCAGATGGAAAAGTCTGCCCTTTTTCTTCATATAATGAAGCCATTTTAACTTCTACACCAATACTACTGCATGACCAAAATTTCATGTAATGATTAAGCTATAGGTGTACAACAAATTTAAGAATTATATGCAATTATAGAACTGGTTTGTTTTCTGCTCCTTTCTTAATACCTTTAGATTATTCCGCCTTTGGTCCCTTCTGAGCTACAATGTGCCTTAAGACCCTATTCCTGTGTGTCAAAATAGGTGCCAACTGTGTATAGATGTTAGAACTAGCTTCTTTCTAGGCCCTGCTTCACAGCAAACTTTTTTTTGTTTGTTTGTGGTTTTTTTTTTTCATTAAAACATTTATTTCTGTAATCTTATTCAGCTTTCCAGTTGATTATCCTGAACACTGCACCCTCTGCAGACTGTCAGCTCTTATGTTAACTGCTGTTTGCAGTCTTTTTATAAATGTTGAAGATGACAAAGTCAGATACCAAGGAATCTTGCTGTTGATTTCTTCCTTTAGAAAATTATAAAACTATATATTAATCCTTGTTTCCTACCTCTAATACATTATTACTCTATAAAATGATATTCATTTTTATCCACAGGAGGGAAGACTAAGTACAGAGAGAGAATAGGATTCAAAACTGGGTAGTGGTCAGTGGGCCCTGATAGTCTGGAAGTCATCAAATGAGTGGGGTCTGATTACCAGCTTGGAAAGAATGGGCTTTAAACATCACATACTGATTTGGAGCAATGTTTTTGTTCAAGTCTTAGAATCTATCAAGTTTTGCAGTAAAACATTAAAATGTGGAAAATGCAGTATCTAATACATTGAAATATACATACACTTAGAACTGGTACAGAAGATAAAGGGGAAAAAACATAAAAGAAGCACATTTTCCAATTTGTGACCAAATTCTGAAGAGACAATTAGAAAATAGTGTGACATGCACCTTTTGTAGACATTTTTCTGAGAAAACCCATTCAATTATGCTACCTGAACAAGTATCTGTCTTTCTGTCTGCCTGGTATAATTTCTCCAGATAGTTTTGGAACTCGTGACCAATTTCAACCAAATTTAACAGGAGGCTACAGGTTACTAAATTACTGCAAATTACATGAAAGCAGGTGGCAATGCAGAACAAGGTTTTCAGTGGAAGGAAAATTCCAGCATGCATTTAGTTCATATTGGGAGTACACCCTACTGGGAAAGTTGAGTCAGAACTCTTCTGCTTATGGAAATGTTTGTTATAAACTTATTTGGCTGGTTATTGATTTTTTTTTAAATGTTTGTACTGCATACATCAGCACTGGGAAAGCTACCACTTACTTACAGAAAATTTGTTTATTTCCCTACTCTTTTACAAACCAGACTCAAAGCTCTTTCAAGGCTGATGCACTGGATTCAGGAACAATCAAATAGATTTAATAACAAAAGCATTTAGTTGATTTGCTGAATATCATTATTCACATTGCCTCTCAGTGGCTCATTGTGATGGTAGCTACGAGCTTCTCAACAAAGAGAATACAGAAAATATGCTTTATGAGAGTAAAGCAAATTACCAAAGACCTAAATACAGATTCATGTCTTGTATCCTTGGGAATTACATCCAATTATGGATAAATTAGCAAAGGATGTTACTTTATTGTAACATTGCAATATTGTTACTATTGTTACTATATTGTTACTATTACTGTGACATCAAAAAGCCCACCATATTTAACACTGCCATACAAATGCAGGTAATAATTCCTATTATCACAAGCATGTTACCTGAAACTGTTGCTTCTTCAGTTCTAATAACAGCAAACTATCAAGCGTTTTACAATACAGACAAAAACACAGCAGCTGTACACAACAAAGTTCCTAGGAAGAAGGAACAAACTAACTAGAGGAACTAAGAAGTTCCTTACTGAAGGATACTCTGTTCTGCTTTTTGCATTGTATTCACCAACTTCACATTAATTAAGCCTTGCATAGTTAATATTTTTTATTAAGGATCCATTTTAAGGATTTTTCTTATTTGGAAAGTCTTACAGTAAGCAATATACTGAACTTCCTATGCATATATGAGTGATAGTTTTCAGTATATTTGGGACTCGAGTTCTCTTGTGTATTTTGACAAAAATCACATTATATTTGAAGACAAAACCTACCCTCTCATCGGGTCTATAACAAATAGTAGCAGATATTTGTGAATTTGGCTTTTGTGAAATGGGTGCCATATAAAGCAGTTCTTTGGGGGCCCTTGACAGGGCCTGAAAGGACAGAGAAAGGTGGTTTGGTTCTGGGCTTCCCACACTCAAATTTTACTGTGATATCATGTTCTTCTATCATATTTTCTGTTCCTCTACACCTTCTACTTCCTCTATAGTAAATCCTGCAGTTAGTTCTTCCCAGAGCTCTGATGATGAAGGAGAACCTGCTAGAAGCATGTCTCTCTGTAAGATATTAAGAGACCATCATCTTTTCAATGGAGAGCAAATTCTCATATGCAAAAACTTACAGAACAAGCCTTACAGTACAGCACTATAAATGGTGTAATTTAAAGCATACACAGGAGATACCTTGAATCAAAAGCATTAGAAAAAATAGCAGCCATTTGGAGTAAGGGCTACATAGCACTTATTTAAAGAAATAAGCATCTTTATTGTTAAAATTCATAAGACTGTATGAGCAGAGTTTGCATTAGGAAGGACACAAAAGGAATTCTGACCACAGAGCTGGAGGGACAATTGGAGTATTTGCATGCAGCTTCTTTGCTCCCATGAACGACCTGTATGGGGTAGATTAGCAGGCTTCTAACTCTGCTCCACCAGCGTTTTCATACCTTGACATACTGAATGCTGCCAGCATCATGTATTTATGCATTTGTATCATGATAAGAACACTTATGCAGCTTACTCTAATAATAAAACATGACACATTTAGCATATTCCTGTAGTAAGAGGAACTAGACAACTTTGCAAGAAGGGTGCTGTAGCTGTTATGTCTCTGCAGTGAGACCTATGGTGCACAATGGGGTTTCTAATAACACAGCTTCCTGTTCTGATGGCATGCCAAGTTTCCAGCCTTCCTCTGCGTTTTCCCAATCCTTTCTCAAGTTTCTTTCATGAAGAAATCCTTTTGTCTGTGCCAACGCTACTCATATGTATTGAGATCTACCGAGTAATTTTACCAAGGGCTAATTTTTTATTGAGACCCACTTGGCAGGCAGAAATGTGATACCTCTGGTTTCAGTCCTGACAAGTGTGGTGCACTGTCGCTGAGCTGTAACCTCAGTATGGCCTCATTGCCAGCCTCGCCAAAACATTGCTGAAATGATCATCTCCTGCAGGAGAAACATCAACACATCACCAGTATTTGGGACTTCACTGATGCCTGGTATGATAGGGTCCCCATAGCTATTTTATTTCCTCTTTCTGCCCTGCTGTCAGGGTGCTTTGTGGGCTGGCAGCTCCTGGGGAAGTTGGGTGGCTGAGACAGGAGCTACAGGGACCCAGACAAGAGTTCCCCAGCCAGTAACAGAGCATAAGGGACACTGGGGGCAGCTCCAGCCCTGGGATTGGCCACCACCCTGTGGACAAGGATGGACCAAGGGTGGGCTGGGGCATGGGTATGAGCCCCCAAGTATGCCTGGGGGCTCAGCAGGGCCCATGGTTGGCCAAGGCAGGGCTATGAAGAACTGGAGACCAGCCTTACTGTGACATTGCTGGGACAGGGGCTGACATCCTCATCAGGTTGATACAGGGTCCTGGGCCATGGGCAGAGTTGAGGAGGCCCTAGGGTAAGTCAGGTAGGGGCATTGAGGCCCGACTGTCCTCACACTCATGACACCACAGCTCCACTGCACTCCATTTCCCTTCAAAGCTCTTGTTAAACTTCCACCCCTTCATCCTTCCCACCTCTGCTGTTCACTTGAAAAGGGAGAGGGCTGCCTGCCCTGAATTGGGATGGGGCTTGGCTGCCACAGCTGCTATGCTGCTGGCTGTCCCCTCTGCCTGCCAAGTAGACAGCCTCATCCTGTGTGTATCAGATGAGACATGGCTAGGATGTTTCACAGAAAAAAATTATGTGCATCACTTCATCATTTTATGTTTTGCTGTTATTTGAAAGAGGAAGCTCAGGATGTCTTCTAAGAAAAAATATTTCTTAATTGTCTAGATATTATTCTTCCAGTCCTCAGAAATGACAAATCAAAACTGAACATAGTTTGACATAAAGTTATAATCATTTTGCATGTGTCTTTTGAAAGTACTTCTATTGTATTTTTAAAAAGAAATAGCTGACCTTTATATAGCAGCAAATTCCACTACTGACTTTCTCTTCAGTTTTTAATTATATATTGTATTATACATATATACTGTATTTCATACATGCATACAGGGTCAGTCTGACCATGGCTTTAGTTCAGTGTTCAAGGCCAGCACTGTCATGCAGCTTGAATAGTCAAGCATTTTGAATGTAGAATCAGAATGTAGGTCTGAACACAGCAAGCTTATTAGAGGATTTTAAAGAGAAAACCTGGATCAGTAGATGACTCACTGGATTTATTAAAACATTAGAAAGATGGCCTGACAGCCTTTGTAAAAATATTAGCAGTAATTCATCTGCTCAGTTTAATTTTATTTGTTCATGGAAAAATGTTTGCACCACTTCTGTGTGATTTTGTATCCCTGTTTAATTAATAATATGTTTATTTATTTGTTTGTTTTTCCAGGTATTGCTTACTACATTTTAAGAACAAAGCAGTACAATCACCTATTTTCAATGAGCAATAACTAATTTTGAAAATCTCTGCATAAAAGACTCTAGGAAATAGATACATACTGAGCTGCAAAATAGTCCTTTGAGGGTAAAATATGATACATCAAATTTAATGGCAGTATTATACAATATCTTCACTTAAAATACTTGGTCTCCATTTTATCCTATCAACCATTTATATCTGTAGTGTTGCTTATTTTCAAAATAATTTTAAAGCTTTGTCTGTTACTGTAGACTAACAGAATGGTTGCAAATATATAAGAAGGAAAGTGAAGCTTGCTATGTAGCACCACCACAGTATAACATATGGATTAAAATCTCTACCACAAGCCATAATAACTTTATGCTCTAGTTCTTTCATTGGCCAGTAATACTTAGCCATTTGAGCAAGTTGAGTTCTTCTAGTTTAGCTTCCATGCCATGGTTCTTTCCACTTTGAGTAGATTCTCTTCTAACAGTAAACTTCACTTTGATGTTCCTTTCTACGTATCTGTTTGCTCTGAAAGTTGCAAAAATTACTCACTGGACTGGGGAATGTAGCTATAACCTCAATTCCAGTGTGCTACCTACATTGCTAAATAGTCTGTTGCTTTGCATTTTACTCTTTGGCAAAATCTAGCTCTGGATTAGGTTTGGCAAATCTTCCTTTAGCTCTGCACCTCCAAGTTTCAGTGTCATAGCTTTCTTCAATCATGCACTTCCCTTCTCCATTTCATACAGACCTTTTCCCTGTTTTTACTCTCACTGCTGTGAGGTGGTTACTCATCCTGCTTGCATATTTGGAATGTAAATTCCAGATGGTTTTTGCATCCCTGAGTTAGATAAATTCCATATCACTGTCATGTTTAAGTTTCTAATTTATTCAGTCCATTCAAATACATCAATTACTATATCTCACCTATCAACATTTGTTCTTATAGTATTAAAAAAACCCAACTCTTCCAAACTTTTTAATTATTGAATTTTAATTTTGATCTTTCAGGCAGGTGGGGATGGAGAGGGGACTGCTCTGTTTTACTTTAAACACAACCAGATCTCTCCCTGTCATTACTACCTACCTAAAATTAGACTAAAAGAATATCAGTTTGTGCCCATTAAAAAAAAAAAAAAAAAAAAAGGTGCTTGGTTGTCACTTGCACAAATATATGGGCTGTACTGTATTAGTAGCTCATGTTTTCTGCTGTACATCTGCATAATTAATGTGCAGATGAGCTCAGCAACATTTGTTTATCTTTAAGACTCATATTTTTTCCTTCAACTTGCTGTTGATGTGCTGATGTGCATGGGAGGAAGTTCTTTCCAGTGAGGGTGGTGAGGAACTGGAACAGGTTGCCCAGGGAAGTTGTGGCTGCTCCCTCTCTGGAGGTGTTCAAGGCCAGGTTGGATGAGGCCTTGAGTGACCTGTACTAGCGGGAGGTGTCCCTGCCTATGGCAGGGGGTTGGAACTAGATGATCCTTGAGGTCCCTTCCAACCTTACCATTCTATGATTCTATTTTTTAACATCAGCCTCAGCAGAAGTCTCCCTCATCCCCATGTTTCACTAACAACTGACCTGTGATGTTTGCAGGAGATTTTCCTTTCTCCATTTTCTATTTGTGTTGCAAAATTTCATTATTCATCTGCCATCAAGATCTCCACTTTCCTCACATTTTCTAGGAAATTTCAGTTTCTAAATAATATAACAAATTTCAGTTTCTAAATAATATAACATAGGTATCCATTATTAGTATTGAAAAGTTTTGTTACTGGAACATTTGCATAATGCTTCATCTGTACACAATGTTACCTTACCTCTCAGACAGGATGCTGGCTGCTGTCACTAGACAACCAATATGACAGGCACTGAAATTAGCTGATAAATACACAGTAAAAATAATAAACTTAAATTTACAATATAATGAACAGAAATCCTGCTGTCCTGAACTACAACACCATTCTTTCAGCACACTGAGGTTTATTATGCCTATAAAAACACCAACCTAACATAGCTAAATGACGGATTTAGCTAACTAGGACTGATCAGCTACACATTTGTTAAAATTAAATCCTCTATCTTATTAGCAGTGAAAATTCTTTTATACAAACTGCAGTTTTTCTGCTGAAGTGTTGCTGCTTTTGACCTCATAAGCAGCAATACGCCACACAACCTTGAGGAGAATACATAGGTAAGTACACCTCATAAGCGCTCCAACAGCATTAGGAGATTTAATTTTCATGTAAAGAAATTACATTCATGTTATTTTTATGATCCTTCCTCAAAGGTATGAGCATGGCTCTTCCATGCACTTCTCTTTCACCTTATCTGTCCCTCAGCGTTTTCCTAGAGGCATTAAATTGCATAAAAGCAGTTCTTTTGGGCTCAGAAAGCTGGACAAAAAACAAGCTGTACATGCATTAAATGTATTAGGAGGAAAAGTAAGGGTCATGGAAATTCAAACATAGTTCGTGGTGCAATAAAAGAGTCAGAATAATGTGAATGTCCATGTACCTTCATCAGGGAATTAATGGATAAAATAAATAAATAAAATATTGTATATTTCCTAGCTTATCTTATACATGCATACCAGAGTGGAGCAGTTTGAAATTTATGGATTTCCAAGAAAGTTGAGTACTTAAAAAAAACTGCTACTCAGTCTGCATCACAAACATGAATATGCACCACTAATGATGCAGCAATCTCCGCTGCCATGTGAACAGGAGGCTGGACTAGAGCACTTTGAAGCTGACCCATGCTATGATCCTGTATGAATTCTCCCTTCCTTGAAAATTCTTTCACAACCACTATTCCACATCTAGACGTGAACAAAACCAGATTATAAACCTTTGTCAAATAGCTCACATCAGGAATCTGTTTCCCATATAATTGTACTTCCTTTTAGGTAGCCAAACTCAGGATGATCATCACTATACATGCCCATTTGCTCACAAATGACCATGTATTATTCCTTTCGTTTTTCCAATCAGCATCACACAACAATTGTTCATCTCAGTGTCATCTCAAATACTCTTTCCTCCCTTAATAAATGCTACTTTTAAAAAAATATCCTCAGATTCCTCATTTCTCTCAGATCACCAATTTTGTTCAAAGCTGTTGGGCTTTCATGAACCCTGAGCTCATTTCACAGCTGTAGCTATTATCTTAAATTCTTTCTACCTATCTGGCTACAAATAAGTCCTTTTTTAGTCAGAGGACTTCTTACCTGGTTTTGTAACTTTACTTTGGCAACACACGAAATCCATCCTGAGAAATACAAGCTTGAACATAACGCTGGAATGGAACTAAAGCATTACTAAGACAAAGGAACAACAACCACCACATCATTCAAGGCTAAACTGCAAAAGCTTCCAAAAGAAGCATTATATGTGGATCAGAAGAGTGAAGGAATGGATAAATGTGTGAAAGATTATAATCTCCTTTGTCACTCGTATCTATCAGTCTGTCTGTGATTATGCTCTGCTTATCAAATACTGTGCACATCTCTGCAAAACAGCGAAGTGGGAGGTAGCCATGTGTTGTGGTAGGCTTAAACAGGCCAAAATAAGCTTATACATGTCCTGGCTTGGCCAGACATGTTTTTCTGTTCTCCCTCCTTCTGTTTTGGGGAGAAGCAACTGCAGGGAAGAGGACAAAGAACCTGGAGCTACGGAGTCTCAGGACTCTGGCTTGCCCAGATTTGTTTGCATCCTGTGTTAAACAAGGTACACATGCTTAGCTTGTGTATGCATTGTGCAAGGCCTGTGTTCTGTCCTAAAAGGGGTAAAGCAAGCCTTTGGCTTCACCTAATATGGTAAGACTAACTGCCATTCTGATTGGCTATTTTGTGTCCAAAGACCCACTAGTCTTGGGCTGTACTGATAAAAGCAGATGAGCAGGTGACATTTCGTGCTTGCCTGCTTGCTACTGCCTTATTGCATCCTGAACTGCCTGCCTCAAGTTTACCAGGAACAGCCTCTAAATGCCTCCACGCAATTGGCCTGCATAGCCAGCTTGACATTGTGCTGAGACTGCACATCACAAGACATCCTGCCTGCACCTGAAAGTCTCCTGCCAAGACAGGAAGTCCTGGATATACAGATCATCCAGAGATATCAGGAGCAGGTCAGAGATTGTCTGTCTCCTTTGCCCAGCAATCTATGAAGCCTGGTAAGAATCAGAAGTCTCAGCTGATGACAAGACAGTAACAGAATTACCTGAAAGCATTTGGGTACTGTTTGAAGCTGTAGCTAGCCCTGCTAGATATCCCATCTAGTTGGGAGATATTTTGGGAGTAAATACTTAAGGCCTCCTGTAATTCACTATCGCTTCTGCCGTAAGCAGAAAGGTGCTCCGCGAGTCCATCTAGTGGGCAAGCGGCATACTGACTGCAGGAACCTTCTGCTAAACCACTGTCCATCATATTTGAAAGGTGATGGCAGGCTGGTGAAGTTCCTGCTGACTGGAGAAGGGCAAACATAACACCCATCTTCAAGAGGGGAAAAAAGGATGACCCTGGAAACTACAGACAGTCAGTCTCACCTCTGTGCCTGGCAAGATCATGGAGAAGATCCTGCTAAAAGCTCTGCTAAGGCAAATAGAAAATAAAGCAGAGGTGATTGGTGGGAACCAGCAATGGCTTCACCAAGGGCAGATCTTGACTGACAAATTTAGTGGCTTTTTATGATGAAGTCACAGCGACAGTGGACAAGGGAAGGGCAGCTGATGTCATCTACCTGGACCTGAGTAAGGCATTTGACTCTGTCCCACATGACATCCTGGTCACCAAACTGGAAAAACATGGACTTGATGGGTGGAGCACTGCTGGATAAGGAATTGGCTGGATGGTGGAACACAGAGTGGTGATCAATGGCACAATGTCCACCTGGAGACCAGTGCCAAGTGGTGTCCCTCAGGGGTCAGTGCTGGGACCAGTGCTGTTTAACATCTTTGTCAGTGACATGGACAGAGGAATGGAGTGCACCCTCAGCAAGTTTGCAGATGACACCAAGCTGTGTGGCACAGTCGACTTGCTAGAGGGCAGGGATGCCATCCAGAGGGACCTGGACAGGCTGGAGAGGTGGGCCCAGGCCAACCTCATGAAATTCAATAAGGCCAAGTGTAAGGTCCTGCACCTGGGTAGGCACAATCCCAAGCACAAATCCAGGCTGGGTGGTGAATGGCTGGAGAGCAGCCCTGAGGAAAAGGACCTTGGAGTCTGGGTTGATGAAAAGCTCAACATGAGCCTGCAGTGTGCACATGCAGCCCAGACAGCCAACCGAGTCCTAGGCTGCATCAAGAGAAGCGTGGCCAGCAGGGCAAGGGAGGTGATTCTGCCCCTTTACTCTGCTCTCGTCAGACCCCACCTGGAGTACTGTGTGCAGTTCTGGAACCCTCAGCACAGGAAGGACATGGAAGTGTTGGAGCGGGTCCAGAGGAGGGCCACAAAGATGATCAGAGGGCTGGAGCAGCTCTCCTATGAGGACAGGCTGAGGGAGTTGGGGCTCTTCAGCCTGGAGAAGAGAAGGCTTCGAGGGGACCTGATAGTAGCCTTCCAGTATCTGAAGGGGGCCTACAGGAAGGCTGGGGAAGGATTATTTACAAGGTCCTGCAATGACAGGACAAGGGGCAATGGGCTTAAACTGGCAGAGGGGAGATTTAGACTAGATGTTAGGAGGAAGTTCTTTACAGTAAGGGTGGTGAGGCACTGGAACAGGTTGCCCAGGGAGGTTGTGGATGCTCCCTCCCTGGATGTGTTCAAGGCCAGATTGGATGAGGCCTTGAGTAACCTGTACTAGTGGGAGGTGTCCCTGCCTATGGCAGGGGGTTGGAACTAGATGATCCTTGAGGTCCCTTCCAACCTTATGATTCTATGATTCTATGATTCTATGATTCTATGATTCTATGATTCTATGATTCTATGATTCTATGATTCTCTTCCAGTTCAATTAACATTATATATTTTTGCTAGTTATTTCAAGATCCTGCAATATTATCTGTATGTTTCCATGAACCTAATTATTATTACAAAATAGTGGTTGGAGTGGCAGGAGTTCTAAATATCAAAATTAATAAATGATATTGATTTTGGGAAAATGCCATCTCACATTAATTAATTACCCCTCCATAACACCATGGTGGCCTTTATGGATGAAATCCACAGATAGGTATGTATAAGACCACTGTGGATGGATCTCTCAACATGTTTTGTTCCCAAACTTCTGAATACAAAGCATCTTTCCATTAGAGTCAAAAGAGAGCAATGGCATTACTCCTTACCTAAATATATCTTAACATCTATGTAGTCATCTAATCAATCAGTTCTTGGTGAGGTGTAGTTTCTGGATGTATGTGTAGCAAATGAAGCCACAACTCCCCTTCCATCGAAATGAATGTGAGCTTCTCTGCACCGTTATTCAAACAGATTAATTTCTCACATGCACCTGAGAGATGATGGGTTTATAGGTTATCTTGCTTCTGACTTGAAGACAAATAGTTCATTTTGCTAACTGAGATTTTGGGAGTGGCTAGATTAAAATACAAAAGGAAAGAAATATTAATCCATATTGTACTAAAGTTTAAACACCTCTGGAATTCATGAGACTTGATCCCAAAACTTTATAGGACTAAGGCTGCTCATGGTTTAAAATACCAGACTGACAAAAATAATTAAAAGTTCCATTTAGTATTGTCTCCTTTCCTCTTCAAATTAGTGAGAAGTTTTTCATTTTATTGGGGGAAAATATTTGGAATGTTACCCAATAAAATCTCAGTACCCCAAGTGTATTATTCCTGTTGATTAAAAAACACCAGGGGAAAAAAAAAAAAAAGAGTGAGAAGCACATAGAACTAGGTATTACGTCTTTCTCTATAGCAAAGGCCAAGCAAAAATTAATTACAGGTCAGAAAAAGATAAAAGCGTCATAAAAATATAAAACTCTACTGAATTTGTACAATTTACTATTATTTGTTAAAAATTCCTTATACAAATCACTGTAGATAGTCTTCTACGGGAATGTGATAAGTGCTATTCTAATTTACCTATAACAGGGAAGTGATAAAAAACTGCAGCTGCATTTCCTAGGAATTGTGACCACTGAATCCTGATATTTGGGACTGTTTAAAGTCCTAAAATCCAAATAATACTGAAATGCCATTCTACCGTCTTTGCTACCAAAAGAGTGCCAGTGAGTTTAAAGCTGAAATACTTCATCTGAGGTAAGCATATTGTTGTTTAAATGAAGAAAGTACACCATATGCTTAAATCAAAAACTTCTGGCATCTACACACTGAAAGGGGAAGCTGTGCTCCACCCTAAACTACGTTACGGCTGTTGGCAGAAGCACACAGTAGCCTTGTACGAACTATGGAATCTCTAAACACTGTCAAAGAAGCCTTCATGTAGGAAGAGCTGCATAAAGCAGGCTCTTCTAGGTTCATCCAAGTTCATTTATAGAACACTGTACCTTGCGTTTGTGAGTTGGTATCCCAAATCTGTGAGCAAATAAAGCAGCAATGATATACTGGAAAGGAAAAAAACTCAAACGATGACACAGAAGTGCCTGAGCAATCATTAATGGAGTACCTCTATTAGAGCACCACTACTGAAATATGAACCCTGAAGCCTAGAAAGCATCCTATCTAAAAATGCTAAGATCAGGGCTTTTCCCTGGCTGCTATAGGTAATTACTTTTTATTGCTACTCAGTAAACAACTATCTGAGAAAGATAAAGTAGTAGCACTAGGAGTTGCAGACAAGCTGGGAGATAAGCACATTCAGGTAATCAGCACAGTATGTTAAGTGAGTTGTCAGGAACATAGGTGAGTTGGGGAGTGGTGCAAAGAAAGACTAGAGGAAAGGGAGGAACAAAAGCAATAAAAAATATTAGAGTTAGAAAATGAGAGCTGCCGAATGCCAATAATGTAAATTACAATAGCTGTAGAGAATTTCCTGGTAACAGAATTTGTTCTTCTGAAGTCAAGAGGAATACAGTATTTTCAGGTGATCTCTGGTGTTCAGGGATCTCTTTCCCTCATGTCGCCAGCTATATTTTGATGACTGCATTGGGTGAGAGATTTCTCCTGCGGCAGATTCTGACATCTTTCTTCCCTATCAAGGAAACAGCTTGAAGCCATCAGTTCCTTTGCTTGTCAAGGGAAATTTTTTGCTCCTTGGCAAAGTTTCTGCTCTGTATTTATTCCCTTTGTTTGGATTTCTTTTCCTTTTCAATGATGTTTTCTGCACAAAACAATTTTCACCCTCTGAAGGTTAGACCTATCATATGCCACTCCAAGAAGTGACTTCTGAAGCCTGATGATCATCCGTCTCGCCTCATCCTGTACATTTTCCTTCCTCACAAGTATGATGGAGCAAGAGAAGGTAGCAGCAAGGAGAAACAGAGATTTATCTGCAATTTCTGGCCCTGTGAGACCATGTTTGTGGGGCAGGCAGCCCCTTGCAGTGACTTTATTTGTATCCTTTTCTTCATTGAAGTTGATGACAAAGGCAACTAGGAAATTCGAAGCTTTATTGGTTTTCATTCTCAACAAGCCATGAAGAGCACAGTGGTACGTGGCTCAGTAAAGTCATGTAGTTTTTCAGAGAGTACTGTGTGTGGTTTGTAATTCTGCAACCCTGTAGTTTTCTAAGTAGTGGTTCAGTACAAAACCAAAGAGAATACCATTTTTCTGTGCTAAAATGAAACAATTCTATTTGTTAATGCTATTCCTAAATTATTTTATTTGCAGGGGAGAAAAGGCTTCCCTCAAATTTCCAGCTACCTACCACCAGTTTTCCTGGTTTTTAATATTTCACTTTCTCAGAGCAAACATGTTTGGTGATCCTGGAAGCATTATTTTATTTGAGATTACTTCTAATTTACAGTGGTACAGCTATTAAAATTAGTGGAATTACAGAAGTATAGCTGCCCTGTGACTACTGTTTCACAATAAAAAATGGCAGTAATAGCTTAAAGCTTTCTTAATATCCTCCCTGCCCCTCAGCTGTGCCAACACAATAGCTTGTAGGGCTTCTTTAAAAATTGTCAGCATTAAGTCAGGGAACTAATTCAATTGAAAAAAAAAATCTTGAAAAGTTGTGCTACCACAACTGAATGGATCACATGCCATGGGGAGAAGAGGGAACAGGAAAAAAAGGGCAGCAGCTCAAGCTGACACTGTTGCATGGACAGCAGTAAAACAACAGTCTATGCAAGATCAAAAGTGAGAGCAGGCTTGTAACACCAGCACTCAATTATCTATGATTAGATTATCTAAGTTTCAGATCATTTATGCCACAAACGTAAAACCAACCATCCTGCACCCAGCACAGGTATTAGCTGAGTCCCACTACTGTATAAATGTCTCTTGAAAGACTGTGCCTGGCATGATAACAATACATGTACCTTCCTGCAGAGCCAGAGATCATAAATTCTGTTGAACCAAAGTCGCCTTTGTGAAGAAACAGCTGAGGCTTCTCCTCACCATGTTCCCAGAACCAGGAGTGACAGACGGCATGCTCCAGTCACACCTCACTGCCTCCCCTCAGAAACAGCTCAAACGTAGCTGGGCTTTAGGCCAACTGCAGCCAGCTTCATGTGGAGATAGCTGAAATGATCCCCAGCACACAGGATTATGGGAGGCCTTTTAAGTCAAGTGAATATGATACAGATCCAGTTTGGATATCTGACCCAACAAACTCTCCTACAGGGAGCTAAGGAGATAGCATTGACACGCAGCAACGAGAAGGCTGGCCAGTTTCTTGAGGAAAGCATGGGAGCATAATGAAAAGACTAGAATGCCTTATGTGACACCATCAGTGAAGAATTTACACTATAAAGTACTACTTGCAAAAGAAAACAGGAAATATTACAGTTAGGAGTAGGATGTTGAGAAGCATTCAGTCTTTGGCTCTGCTCCAGCCTAACTGAGCTGGATGACACGGAGGATCAAGTTGGAGTTATAAGATGACTATTGATTGTCTGTTACAGTGCTAACTCAAAGCGTAGGAGTGCAGTAGTTTCCCCCAGACTGCAATTAAAACAATCACCTTTCAGTGTGGAAGTACATTTTAGCGCTAGACAGGAGTTTTGCAGATGATTACTCTGTGTTATTTACATTGTGCCATCAATGGGTTTGGATTATTTTAAAATATGGTTTACCGTAGAAAAGCAAGCCAACTTCCAAGTTAACACAAATATTTTTACTCTAATAGTTATCACTTTGCCTTCAATGGATCATTAACAAGTCAAGACTAATTATTTTAATTCTTTCAGTTAGCTTTGGGACTTTAACTTACATATGTTTTGTCTGCCCCATATAAGCAATACTCACAAAGCCAAACAGGCTTCTGGCCTGTTCCTATGTTGCTATCTTGTGTGATATTATATTCTGTAGTAATGCCAATTCATTTTGGCCCAAGGAGTTGACCAGCTTTCCACATCTTTAAAGTTGTTTCCATTTGGAAATTAAATTGATGAAATTTGTTATGATCTTCTTGATTTAGGAAGAATGGGCACAATGCCCTCATTTATGGAGTACGAAGAAATTCAGATGAGAAGAAAGAATTTATTGACCTGTAGCTCTCAGACTCTCTCTAGGCAGCTGTGTTCTAAAAATCTTCCTTCTGGCATTTCTGCTGCCACAGAGACAGAAACTTACAGCAGCTTCCACATCACTTCTTCAGTGCTGAAATTACTTCTAAATCCTCAGAAAACCAGCTGGACTGTTTGAACCTCCTGTCGTCTGCACCTGTATGTGACTCAGTGTGAATACAATATTTTCTACTGCTTGTTATCTAAATCAAAGTAAATTTTAACTGTTTCTTGTGGTTTCTGAATGGAAAGTGGCTCTCAAGGCCACAGCAAAAGGGTTAAAATGTCCAACGCAACACAGTAGCATGCTCTTCAGACTTCTTTTTCATATTGTCAAATGAATCAGAACCTCTTAGCTTAGCCAGATATCACGGGCAATCCCATGTGGGCATCCACTGAAGTCAAAACAATTACTGCAGGGATGGATTTGGCAGTACAGCATTTTGAACCTGAGTTCCCTCAAGCAAGAAATCAGCACAAATGTACAAGTCTGGCTGTGTTTGAAGGTTTGTTCTGCAGCCATCTGTGCAAGTTTTTATTGTTAAAGAGGAGTAAAACAAATTCCGGACTAAATTATATTCATTTATACATATCTGTGATATGTCTAGGTAAAATAAATAAACAGACAAAATTAGGAAAGCTGAAGATAACTAGAAAAAGATGCTTTGAATTATTAGAAAACCCAGAAAATATTGCCTGAATAAAGCACTGAGCATCTGGCCTAAGACATATTGACACTGCAAATTAACATGAGAATCCCAGTATGATTTCTCAAGCTAAAAAGATACAGTCAGATGAAGGCAGTTTACTGTTGATGTCTCAGATAAACCACATGAGCTGAAATGTTGCCTTCTTTGTACTGGTGCATCAGATCTTGTATCATTTTTGCAGAAGTAATGTACTCGATTACTGTTTGCTAAATCAACAAGTAATTACATGGTGAAACACACTGCTACGGTAACCCACTGAGGTTAAAAACTGAGTAAATTCTAAAAATGTACATGAATAACAAACTCCCCAGAGCTGCAGTTGTTCACAAGAATTCTGGAACCCTTATTACATGTCATGCTTCAAATCTGAGAAAATCTTTCACAGTTCAGAATACAATCTCTTGTGGGGATAAATTGTTCTTCTGTTACCAGCTGTAAGAACTTTCTTGAAGGATTGATTCTTGCCATAGCTGTAGAAAGACACTGACCAAGTCTGATTCAAAATGGTATTTTCTATGATTCTATGTATCAATCTCTGAGCTCCCTGCCATTTCTCAGCTGAAGAAAGCAGGATGGATGCCAATCTCAGTTACTTTTTTGTCATTTTGCTTTATCAGTAACAAACATTTTAAGGATGAGGCACCTAAATAATGACATCAGTTTATAATTTTTTTTCTCAACATACCAACTCAACTATGTTTTAAACCGTGCAGTCAGAGGGTTTTTTTAAAATGCAGCTTTGCACAAAACTTCATCCACATTCTGCTTTCACTTCTATATGAGACAAGCTTATTATCAATTTAAACAAAGGGATTCAGGGTTTAACTACTGAAGTGCTCTGAGATTCAGACAAGATCAATAATGCTGCTAATTAGCAACGTTATTTTTTCTTTGTAAACACCTTTATATTACAAGGAATGTCACAAGTGCTAGATACATACTCACCTGAGCTGTGGAGCAACCAGCACCACAAAAGTAGTTTCAAGTGGACACTAACCATTCATTCTTGCAAAGTCTCCCTGTGTCTCCAGTATACTCTGGCATAGAGCAGTTACTCTGAAACAGCATATGTAACCCAGGAGTAACCAAATCTACACCTGGAGTTGTGCATGTTCAGCAGCCAACACCAGCCAGATGGGCACTGACGGACAGGGATTTACTGCTCTCCAGGCTAGCAGCTCCTGCCTCTCCACCATCAATGCCCCAACTTGTAGAAGCCTAGTCAGAGACAAGACTCTGGGAGCAAGATAAGGTGGGAAATGTGACATGGATGGAGTGGAGGTGAATGAGGGAATGTAGTTGCTTTCTTTTAGCAGAGATGAGGAAGACAAAATCAGAGGCTTTGGTACATGATGCATGGACGCAGGTACAGAAGTGGTGTTACAGGGCAGGTGTGGAAGCATCTATCTTCCTGCACATCCATATAGATCAGTAGAGAAGTTTGATGCTACCAGCTGCACCAAAGCTGTCCAATAGATTAAGCCAAGGAGCCCTTGCTCTGTTATCAGCCTGTTTTCTTGTCATGGAATCTATGCTTGGATGGATAAGAAACAAAGTTTACACCCAGGAAGCTGATCACATGCTGTGACTGATCAACACTCTCCCATAATGGAAGAAGGCTCAGAGCCATAAATTCCTGCCATAAAACCTGCGACAGAATTAGTCAAACAATTAGAGCAGTGGAGTACTATAGGAAAAACTCATTTGCAACATAACAGCCCAGTATGGCCTTTTAAAAAAACAGACAGGATACGGCACATGACTATTGACTGTAGGGCTTTCAACAAAGCACCAAGCCCTTTTAACAGCTCCTGTTCCCAGCATAGTAGATATGAACATGCTCTTCTGTAGGTGGGAATGTTAGCTACAAAAGATAGGGTCTTTATGATCCAAATACAACAGCAAGAGAAACCAGTCTGCATTTACTTGGAGTAGAAGGCGGCATACCTTTTATCACCTGCCCCAAGGTTTTAAACATGGCTCCACCTTTGCTCAAGCCATGTTAGCTAAACAGCTAGAATCTATCATTCTTCCACCTGAAGTAACAATTGGAAGACAGGATAATGAAAAAGCTCATTAAACTGTGAATGCCATCATCCAGCATTTACAAGAATTAAATACCAGTATTCTTGACTTGAAATGGCAAGAACCAAGTCAAGAAGTTATATTTTTAGGTCCGTGACATATAGAAGGACAGAAAATTGTTCCAGGACCAGTATTAGTAGAGATATAAAGCATTCAATCACCTTCTGATAAAAAAAAAACATTTACAAAGTTTGTTAGGAACTTTTGGACTTTTGAGAGCACACATTCCTGGATTCTGTGTTATAGGGGAATATTCAATTTTCTGAAGAAAAATGCAATATGGAATTAGGTACAATGTCATCATGAAACATTAAATGCTTTAAATGATGACATTTTACTAAACAATCAATGGGAGTCCTTAATCCTGCACATCAAATTACACTTCACATAGGCATGTTATGCAGGATATCAATGGGGATTATGGCAATAACATGTGCAAGGTAAGAAAACTTTATTGCATTTTGCTCTAAATCATGACCAGGCTCCCAAGTACAGTCCCTTTGAGAAAGTGCTGTTAGCTGCATCTGAAGGGCTCCCATTAATTCAAGAAAGGGAAATCAAGTTATGTGCACCCATTCCTATTTAAAAACAATTTTAAAGTGGTAAGCCTTAACAGCAGCCCAGGAAACTGCTGTGCATTGTTTGGCTCTGTATATACTTCAACGGGTGACAAGTAATGAGATTAAAAAAGAAAACAAATGATCAGAGAGTGTAGGGTGAATTGGGATGTCTACTGAATACTCCTATCTGCCCTCCCCTCCAACAACTGATGTGCTGCCCTGCAAAGATGAGACAGAAAACTTTTGATTCACAGTGGTGAGAGAAATGGGTGAAAAATAATCAGCAAGTAAATGGTAGAGGCATTCCAGAACATACTGGAAAAAGATTTATGATACAGGCCAATCTAAGTGCATATCCATGTGCCATGCATGTGCTTACTAATAACTCTGAGGAAAAGTGGAATCAGGTGGCTGATTATTTGGCTAAAATAAATGTATTGCAAAAACTCGAGGCAGAAGGGGTAGTAAATGGTACAACAATAGCTAATGCACAATGAAAATTACTATTTATTTCAACAGACTGCAAGGAGAGGATGGCCAGTGACAAAAGCTCTGGCACTGTACTGTACACACATCCCTTTTTTTCAAACATGGTACAGTACCTGTCAAAAGAACACCAGTTGGCTGATTTCAGGAACATTAAACTACTACAGGTGTGCTGGTTTGAGGCTAATTGGAATATTTTAATGAGAAAAATTAGATTATAGGCTGTGAAAAGAAAACAATGGTGATGTCTACTTCACTCATAGGTTTGCTGAGACGTATAAAAGCAAGGACAAAAACATAGATGAGGCAGTGTCACTATCTGTCAGAGTCGGTGTCTGTGTTTTCTCTCCCTGGGCTTCTGCTGTGGATCTGTGTAACCCATCTAATAATTTTGCTTCTAACTTCCCTTGCCGATCCTCCAAACTCACCTTGCATGTAAGGCAGACTCTGGGATAAGGTAGCGGGGTGGAAAGAAAGTGGAAGGGTGGTTGAGAACCTCCCCTGGGGACTCTGATTTCTGGGAAGGGTGTTGTGTTTCTGTATTACTTTTAACTTGTATATTTCTGTATCTAGCTGTAAATATCTGTAATATCTGTAAATATCTGTAAATATCTGCTTGTCTATTGTGCTATGCTCTGAATACAAAGCTTCATTCCTTAATTTCCAGCCAGCTGCATCTAGTCTGGGTGATTTCATTGTGTGTGGGGGGTCAGGTAACTCCCAAACCATCACAATGGGAAACTCGCCAGCTACATTACATTGGTCCTTTAAAGCGAACACTTGGAGACTGAAACTACATCCTCCTCACAGGAACATATATTGCATGATATAACTGACCACAGTTATGGCTCCAAAATTAATGACAATGAACATATACTTGAACTCAACCAACAGAGACATTCATGCATGGAACAAGACTTTCAGTGAATGCAACAATTAGTACAATTTGTGGCTACAAAATCATACACCAATGGGATACAGAACTAAACAAAAAAGAAGTGACCTTCAATCACCTTGCTGGGTGGAATTGGTACAGGATCAGGAATACTGAATTAATTTGATACTAAAACTCTAGTAAGTCAAATATCAATACTGAAATATCTGTCCTGAAAGGAATGAAAGGTGGTGTAACCAGAATGACTGCAAGTTCATTCTGCAAGGTCCTGCACCTGGGTAGGCACAATCCCAAGCACAAATACAGGCTGGGTGGTGAATGGTTGGAAAGCAGCCATGAGGAAAAGGACCTGGGGGTCTGGGTTGATGAAAAGCTCAACATGAGCCTGCAGTGTGCACATGCAGCCCAGACAGCCAACCGAGTCCTAGGCTGCATCAAGAGCAGCGTGGCCAGCAGGGCAAGGGAGGGGATTCTGCCCCTTTCCTCTGCTCTTGTCAGTCCCCACCTGGAGTACTGTGTGCAGTTCTGGAGCCCCCAGCACAGGAAGGACATGGAAGTGTTGGAGCGGGTCCAGAGGAGGGCCACGAAGATGATCAGAGGGCTGGAGCAGCTCTCCTATGAGGACAGGCTGAGAGAGTTGGGGCTCTTCAGCCTGGAGAAGAGAAGGCTTCGAGGGGACCTGATAGTAGCCTTCCAGTATCTGAAGGGGGCCTACAGGAAGGCTGGGGAGGGACTATTTACAAGGTCTTCTAATGACAGGACAAGGGGCAATGGATTCAAACTGGGAGAGGGAAGATATAGACTGGATGTTAGGAGGAAGTTCTTTCCAGTGAGGGTGGTGAGGCACTGGAACAGGTTGCCCAGGGAGGTTGTGGATGCTCCCTCCCTGGAGGTGTTCAAGGCCAGGTTGGACGAGGCCTTGAGTGACCTGTACTAGTGGGAGGTGTCCCTGCCTATGGCAGGGGCTTGGAACTAGATGACCTTTGAGGTCCCTTCCAACTTTACCATTCTATGATTCTATGATTCTAAGTTGGCTATGAACAGAATTACAAGTTTTCATATGAGACTGGCAAGGTACTTGGCACCTTCAGCAACACACAGATGTATCACTGTAGGCTTCACTACTAACCACCAAAACTATACCATGAGAAAAGTGCTCTGGTTTATCTTGTATTCCTGTTCAGTTAACTAGTATGTATCAGGTTAATCAGATTTGGGTAGCCATTGAAAGTAACAAAAGACAAACCTTAGGACTAATGTTCCCCAACTTGGCCAAAGACAAATTCATAGAGGATGGCTTTAAACTACTGAGGGCCCTTATTATAATGTGGCTACAGAGCAGCTAATATTCCAGTTTCTAGGAATTGGACAGGTAACTGCCACTTACACAAAAATCTTATCGTTATGCCAATCTGCTGTCATTCCTAAACTTTTTAACAATAAATTGTGGATACCTACAATACAGGAGATTGTTTGCATTGCAGTACACCTGACATTTACAAAATGAGCGAATACTACATGTTCAGGCTATCAAGAGGAGGATAGACTTGCCCAACCACACCAACAGCTCAAAAATTATGCAGCATGAAACACTCCTCTGATATCTTCATTTGGCAGCACATCTATAGTAATGAGATACGAGTACATGGCAATGATTTTGTTTATGTGTCTGTATGCACTTTCAATACCATGCACTTTGAAGATTATGCAAATTTTGGACCTGCCAACATTTACTGCTGCAATATAACATATGTTTTTAACTAAATAATCCATTAGATTTACAGGTCAAATTCTTGTTGACCGAACAAAAGATGTCTTATTTTGCATTATATAAGACATAGTAACATGGGCTGTGACCTTTGATTCACAAGACGACTTTCTCAAACAAAATGCCAAGGTTAGCCAACATCTGTCCGAAATTGGAAAATATTTAGATGAAAAACAAGTAAAAATGCTATTATGATAATAATGAACTGGTTCAATTAGTGAAACCCTCATGTGGAGTCATCTAAAAGAACCTGGACAGAGTATTGCACTCTGACACACACACACAAAAATATGATATTACCAAGATCAAATGGGAGAGAAAACCTTTTCTATATATGGGAAGTAACTGACAAGATGAAGACTCTGCCCAGGTTTGAGTTCTTACATGAATTAATTATGCTAATATTTGTATTGTGATTGTAAATAGTATTTCACATCATCAAATTCAGTTGATAGTAATATAAATTGCAGTGTGTGCTCAGTGTCTTTTTTTTTTTCCAGCAAGAGCATCAAGGTGACATTTGCAGTGTGAATATTTTCAAATAGTGCTAGATGGAGAACATATAATGTAAAAGTATTTTCTAGTGCAGTTACAACTCAGTGAAATCAGACATCCTCGTAGGTGTTTAGATTCGAGGCACTACAAGATTTTCCAGCAACTGGTAATATGCTGCAAAACTTCACTGAAAGCTGGACAATGTAAGTGTTCTACTGTAGTATCTGACAGTATCACAGGCACTTAGATCAACCACTTTCCTAGATCACCTAATTCAAACTTTTCAAATGCAAAGTATTAAGGTCTTCCTGAGGAATCATTTTCACCTAAAAATAAATTTGTGTCAGTTAAAGAGAATGTGTACTCTTATATAATGTATACCAATACGTGATGTACTAATTGGAATACTCTTGTGTTCCTGTACATTTGTTCTTGGCTGACCCAAAAGCCACTTACCAGGTTTATCTGACATTGGCTTTTACAAAAATAGGAAATAAGCCAAACCAAACAAACAAAGGAGCATCATTGTAGCAACTTTAATAGCATTGCCAAACTTTAATCACTTGGGATGTAAACTTCCTTGATGCCTGCCTGCCTTCGCTGTTACAAACTTCATTCAAAAGTCTTCATAAAAATACTCTAATAATAACAGCTACAGAAAAGCTGATATAGAAATCAATAATTTTTGTTTTCAGAATAGGGCTTGACTAGCTTGAAGCATAGCCACACTGTAAACAGAGGCTAAAGGAAACTTCTGAACAGCTCTTCACTAAATAGCACCATCTAACCAGAACAGTGAATCAGATAGTGGTCCTGAAGAAGAAAATGGGAGATGATGATGGTGCTCAAGGCTGTCATATAATGTAAACAACCACCTTCCACAGCTTTTCCATGCTTGAATTTGCAACTGCAATGTCTTTATTTGACTGTGTAATTTATATCTGTACACTTACATGCACACATAAATGTAGTAAGTATACATAACAAATAGGTACAGTAAGTCAAAATGGTTCAAGTTTTATAAGAAGGAACATATTACCTGAAAAAGAAAAAAATCAAACTATTCTCCAAATATGAACATGTAGTTCCATGCTCTTTTGGCAGTACCATTCAGGCTCCATAAGATGGCAGACCTGCATACATTTAACAGATGTTAGTGTAATGACACTTCTGTAAATAGGTTGCTTTAAGATGGTTGCTTTAAATGGATGGTGCATGGTTTTAGTCAGAATGTTTTGAATGCAATGTGTTTAGAACCATAATGAACTTCACTTATTAGTCTGTATTACCTTTCCCATACTCAGTGATAGCTTTGGACATGGCCTAGATACAGCACCCATTAAAAACCAAACAATTTAAAAAAAGAAAAAAAGAAAAGAAAAAGTAGAAATATCACTTAGACATGACTGATTTGAAATTACTTGAACTTGACCAGCAAATAAACATACAAATGGCATTTATTCCAACAGATTAATTCTAGCAACTTGTGCTTCAAGTAAGCTATTAGAATATAGCTGATGTTGTGAATGCATGAACATTCTTGACTTTACAGAGTCTGCTTTACAAGATGCTGAGACAACAATGAGTTACTTGTTAACCCTGAAGCTGGTATATTAAATTCCCACTGAATGATGATATCACTTCTAAAAACTTTTTTTTCAGGTTCTCTGACATTAATGTAGTTCTATTATTTGTACAGTCATTAGAGTAAATTAGTAAAACAAACTGGCCTTAGGACCAATATACAATGTTTGTGTTTTCTCTGGAGAAGACTGTGTGATGCCTTTACCAGTACTTTATAGCCATTTCCTTTCCATTTGTTAAGTTTAAAAAAGCTTGAAGTCTTAAGATTTTCAAATAAGAACTTTTTGAAAATGCATCATACCTCAAATGACCAAATAAGAAATGAAGCAAGCTTGCAATCTCACTTTTATCTTTCACACACTCATAAACATTTTAATTACACAGGCATATAGTTTTCCCATAAAGGTTTCATTGCACTTGTTGCGCTTGACTAGGACTACAAGTGGCAAGTTGGTTTTCAATATTTTGAAAGAATTCCTTTGAAAAAAAGACAGTAAGAAGTGTTCATGCCAGAAAGCAAGCAGTTTATACTCAGGAGGGTTGTGAAAAGAAGATCTCAATTAAAATTAAGTGTTCTACTTCCTAATAACCAAACAAAATAATGGAAACAAAACACCATGGAACTGAACACAAAATTCTTCGATAGTACATTGAGAATTTTACCCTGTAAACCATAATTAACAAGGAAACTTTCAGTAGGGTCAGGAAATTGGGCTGCTATGTCATATGCTAATTTGATATTTTTTCATATGTAAACATAGTTTTGATTATTGTTTAGCAGTGACACCTTATTTATAATACTGTTCCCTGACACATTCACAGACTTTTTGCTCACTCTTTAAGAATGGGATTTTGAAAAAGAGCAACGGAAACACTCCAATAACAGAAACACTGAAGCATTTAGGTAGTATTGTGAGAGCCTGTAATCTACTACATTCATACAGTTATTGCATCTAGCTTTGCAGATATGTCAAGAAGTTTTTGCTGGTTTGGAACTCATGTAGTTTTTAAAGAAGTCCTATAAGCCTCTTAATGGTGCAGAGAAAGCTTTGTTATTTGTTTGCTTCTGGTTATCTATGCTTATTTCAATTAGCGACATGTGAAAGACCCTGCATGAGTAATTATGGCATGCCTGCAGCTCCTTATGCAACAGGGCTGCAGTGGGTTTTGGCCAGGCCCAGAGAGTCTGAGACACCCAGCAATGTCCAGAAGTCCCAGATGGAGGCAAGCCAACCTCACATGCCTTTGCACAGCTTTGTGGCTTGAGTTTAATTTTGCAGAAGCATCTCTTTGTGTTGAAAGATTTTGCAGGGTTTCAGCAAGATATTTAAGAGATCACTCATCGCTTCATCGTGCATATCCTCCTCCAACTGTCACTCAAACTGTCACTTCCAGCAGCAGTCCAAGAAGTGCTTCACAGATAGTGGAAGGGCAGAATACGCAAATTTGCACTGTCACATTTTGTAACTAGGCACCTTGTGCTATAGAGAGGGAATGAGAAAAAAAACCAAAAAACACTACAATCTTTCTGATGCTTTTTCATGCTGAAACTTGTCTCTAAAGAGATAACGAAGTGAAGAAAAGCTTCTTCCTGCCAGTTCTGGCTCATGAGCCAAGCAATTGCTATTGCTGCAGGCTGCAACAGCACGGAGGCAGGAAATGGAGCACTACGGCTGCTGCTGCTGCTATTGCTAGGAAAGGCCGAAAGTCCTAGGACCTCACAAGCCTCTGCGGGCGCGACCGGGGTCTGACTCTAGGCGGCCGCCACCATCGTCGCCGCCATGCCCGCTGCCATCCGCAGCCGTCCCCACGGAAGCCCTCCAGTACACACACTCCAGCATCTTCTGTTGACGCATTGCAGGTACAGCGCAACCAATCAGAGGACTTGACTCTTACCAGCGAACCATTGCAGAGTCCCGTTAGCCAATCAGGCGCTCCTTCACAAAGTGCTGCCTCAGAGTCCTCGGCACCGCTTCCGTCGGTTTCGCCGCCATAGATCAGTAATCTTCCGCGGAAGGATGTAGGCCCTGCTGGCAGTGAAGGCGCAGGCGAGCAGCTGGCTGACGCCGGCCAGCCGGCCGCCCGCTGGTGGAAGTAGGCAGTCTCAACCGCTGGCTCTCCTCCACTGACACTGTGGGAATCGGCGAGGCGTGGGGTGCTATTGGCGAGCCGGCTACACGGCGGACGCGTTCCCCCGTGCAGCTACCGGCTACTGCCGGGGCCAAGCCCCGCACAGAGCCCTCCAACCCCGGCCTCTGGCTGCGGCAAAGGGAGGGGAAAAATAAAGTTCTACTTGGGAGGCTACAGGAGGCTCCTGGCGAAGCAGAGCGTTTTGTGTTTTGCCGTCCCGGCCCCTGCTGTTCGTTATAACGTTAATCGCCATCAGCAGCCCTGCGTGGAGACCGAGGAGCGTGAGACCTCACTAGAGCCCAGTCAAGCCAAATGCTCGGTTCAGACAAAATTTAAAGTAACTTCAGAGGAACTGCAGAGCCATCTGTGCCAAACTAGCAGAGACACAGCTGAGAGCCCTGCAATGGCTATCGATTAGTAGTGAATATTAGCCACACCTTTGAGAGTGACGGCAATACCTGCAGAGCTGATTGCCGAATGGATGGCACCAAGGAGAAAGGCAAGCCTCTAACATGGGGCAGGTGTTAAAGGAAGCTCGCTGTCTTAGAAAATTCAGATCTGTAGCAAATTTGAATCCTCCGTGTATTGAGGATTACTTCTATATATTCTTCCTTTGGGGTGTCTGGTTAAAAATCCACCCCCTCCCCCATACCGACAGAACAAGTAACATGCACTTCACTCTTAAGTGCAGGTTCTGCAGATGTCTGTCAATGCAATGCTGATGCGGTGACTGGCCTGGACAGTGAGATCCCTTACCTTATCTAACTTCCAGCTGGAACAACCTGTACAAGGGACTAGCAAGGATATCTAAAGAGGTTCACTCACTAACATATGCTCCCTGGTCCCACTGGAGGCTGAGGGATTGATACGAGGATCTCGGGATAGCCAAAATTCTAATGATAATGGCTTTTTTCCCAAGAATTAGGCTAGATGGCTGCTTGGCACTCAGGGACCCATCATGGAACATACTTCACTTTTTTGCAGACACTTCCAGGCCAGCAGTACATCCCTGAGGACAGAACAAGATTAAAGAGAGAAGTAGGAGTAGGAGTAGGAAGATATCTATGTTTAAATAGTTTAACTCCATAATAACAAAATAGTCTATTTTGATTTTTTTTTTGCATTTTGCTTATTTGATACTGAGTATCTTGTTTCAGTTATATTTTAGTTAAGGAGATTGGTGCTCTGTAAGCACCTAAAATAGAATATGGAGATAGAGACAGCAGAAGCAGAATGGATGCCAAAGTGAAATGATCTGGAGTGCTGAGCGCTGCATCAACCCACACACAGGCCCACCCCAAGGATAGTGATGCAGAGAAGTCTTAGATGGTGCTCCCTGCTTGGAAAAATGATGTCAGTATTGGCAGACCTGAAACTAAACTGAAGGCTAACCAAAATAAACTCATTAAATGTACTTCCCTTCTATATAGCATAAAAATTCCATTCTCGGTGCAGTGCACCTTTGTGTTAGCCTTGTGCTGTTTAACAGCACTGCTGACAGCTTCACAGCCAGCACGTAACAATGCACTTACTAAATTTAAGTGCTTCATTAGCATCTAGCATACTTCTGCTACCACAAAAAAACAAAACCAAAACAAAACCTCAACAAATAGCCATATTGTGAGGAAGGAAGGTCAATTCTGCTTGCCAGGAAAGGTGTGCACAAAATGGTAGGTGCTTGGGATAGATCAGATTTCAGGTATGTTCTTATTTCACAGAAGGAGACAGCTTCAGAATAAAGCAGGCAGAATAAGAGATTTAATTAGGTGGCTGATGTGAGCTATACCTTCACAGAAATATTGGGAAGAACAGCAGGCCCCAAGTGACACCTCTTTATTTTCCAGGTTTACAAAGACAGGTTTTCTTGGTACCATTTCTGGGATATCAGCAGTGATGTGAGGTGCATTAAGGTGGAGGCACATGCATACTTTTGAGGGTCAGACATTTTAAGAGGCTGGACTTTATGCATGCTAGTGCCCCCAAAGGTAAAAATCCTAAAGTTCTAGACAAAGAACGGGATCAAAGAGAAACCTTAAGAGGGACAGCAGAAACTATATTCTGAAGGCATCAGATGTTCCTGCTGTTTTTAAAATTCCTTTTTCTAAAAGACTTTAAAGGACAAGCCCTCAATAGAAGATTTTTTAGGTACTGCCACACCAAGTTTCCAGGAGAGAGGCAGTCCGTTGGCTCTCAGGCAATAGGCTGTGGAGATTTATTTTTTTGTTGTTGTTGTTTCTGGGAACTGATACTACAAATGCATCTTCAAGATTGTTGAAAGACTTAGAGATTTTTTTCCCCTCAAAAATGGAAATCAGGCAGTTGGAGAAGTTATTATTAGAGGGGTTTATTATTGACGCAGGCACAAACAACACAAAACAGCTGCCCAAAGAAGTGCAACAATTCCACAACTTTCTTCATGTACTTTATACAAATGAAGAAAAGTACTGCCTGGCAATGATGCTAGCATCTGTAATTTAGGATCCATGTATAATGCTTCTCACCTCAGGTCGGCCCCATAGTATGGTGGATTAAAATACTAAATGTCTCTTGGACAGCAGTATTTGACATCCATTAACTCAGGTGGATTTCATCTTGTAGCTTCTTATTTCAAGGAATCCGACAAACTGATTGAAACTCCATGTTCTGGGTGTGAAAGAGAAGAATAAATCCATAACTGATGCAAATTAACATGGATTTATTGACTTCAGAGCATGTTTACAATTGCTGAAAATCTGAACCAGAAACTCTGATTTAAAATTACAATCAGCCTTGAAATGTGTATGTGGAGTTGTTGAATATTTTACCTCTAGCTGTAGCATGAAGACTTATGACAGTACTACCTGACCCAAAGAAAGTGGTTTTTTTTAACACAATTTATATTATAAAAAAATATTATTTACATATACATCAAAATTATTACATAAAAAAAATATAATTTGGCTTTATGTAAGGAAGACTCAGTCATTAGAGGATGTATCTGCAGATTTTATATACCTGTTGTTGTATATATATTTTCATATACATATATATATTTGTTAAATTTAGTTGGGAGTTTTACTGAAAAACTGATGGCCTACCTTGCCCCACAGGAATATTCTTTTGAAAATTAGTTACTCATGGACAAAGGAGAGGTGTAAAAAGAATGCAAAAGGCTCACTTAAAAATTTGTGTTATATAAAGAAAATAATCTTGAATATTTTCAAATATTCCCCCCCATGTCAAATAGGACTAACTAAAATGAGAGAGCCATACTGCAGCTGAATGAACTGATTTCCACCTTTTTCCAGGACTTAAACTCTGAAGCATATTTGTTTACTGTTATTATATTGTAAGCTATACATTGGTTCAAAATGTGTACTATCAGCAACAGCTGTTCAGCTCTTATTAGTTCTAATACAGAAATCTGAACCTATAAAGTAAATGAATTTTTGGCCCACTCAGTTTTCCAGCATATTAAGATATTAAGTGCAAACTCAAGCCATTCCTAATAAGGTGAATATAGCCAAGAATTATTTTATTGTTTGCTACATTGTATCTTGTAAAATTTTGAGGAATCCATCTAGTCAAATTAGAGACAGAACTTTATCACTAGCATGACTTTTCATAAGTATCTTTCTATACAGAGTATTATCTGGATATTCTATGCAGATGTATTAATTGGAATCACCATCCAGAAATATAGTTCATATACATGTATCCAACAGTGAGAGGCATGACCTACGTATGCTTTACAATGTTATGTTACGATGTGAAATACTTCACATATTTAAATACTCTGTCCTATTCTGTACTTAATTCTTGAAAAATGGTGACTGCAATTTGGCTTTTATAAAAACACAACAAAATATAAAGAGTAGAAAAGTGAAATGAGTATTTTTTCTGTTTATATCATGAATCATCATGTATTTATCTTTCTATGAAACCAGCAATTACAAAAAGAGAGATGAAAATCCTGTTTTCACATATTCCAATGTTTCTAGAGAACTTTTCACAGGACTGTGAAGAAAGGTTAGCTTTTTAAGACTGAAAGAGTTTTACTCCTTTTCCATTTATTTTACATTGCAGGTGTGAAAAAGTAGGGAGAAGCACTGTGGTTTAAAAGAGTTGTTTAATCTGCAGTTGTATGACTGAGTTGATGTATGGGAGCAGGTCTGTTAATTCCCATCTGTGCAAGTCCTTTTAAGATATGATCTTTAAGGATCTAAACTCAAACTGTGCTACGTTTAAAACGCAAAACTTGTCAAATTATACGGCCTCAGGGATGCCAGTTTACATAGCTATGTAGAAAGGGATTCACTAATTTAATTACGTGTAAATAATTTAGTTCTAACCAACAGCTCAGTTTTATATCACCACCTAAAACTTTACAAGACAGAAGACACTCAATGTGGGTAGCAACTACCATTCAGTTATACAGATGGCCTTCTAACAATGCTCAGTGAAAATCCACAATGGTATGTGATTTTGATACATACCAGTGGGAATGAGGCAGAAATAAAGAAATCATAAGCATTTAAAAATTTGAGGAGTTCTGTCTGGGTTTTCTTTCTTCCTGTGTCTCTCTCAAAAAAAGGAACAGTGCTCTATAGGAACATGTATGTTTTAAATTAAAATGTTAAGATTATAGCAATTTTTATTTTCACGCCCTGCATAAATGTGGTCCAATTCTATCCTGTTCTATTTCAATGGAGTTTCATCCACTTCTTTGCAATCTTAGTGAAGCTCAGAGTACTTTTATAAGGATTCCAGCTAAGATTTTCACAGCTGCCAATGGCATTTAGAAATATTAATTTTTGTGGGAAACGGTCTTTCCAGTAAACATTACCTATCCTATATGAATAGAGTTTTATAGAGAGAAATAAAACCAGTACAACAAACTCAAACCCAGTCTGAGTAGCTCACACATATAACAGGCAATATTATAGCCATGAAAACAAATTATTTTGTCCAGTTGCACACATATTGTATACATATATATATACTTGATTTTGGTTTAACTTTTTATATAGTGATACACTTTGCTTATTGCTATAATAAGATGTATCTCCCAGCTGTGCATAATTAATTAATTATATGACAAACTTACATTCATCTGTTCACATATCCATTCTTGTGGGGCAGATGCCTATGAAATGTTTTCACTCTGATACTTTTAACTTATGTAATATGAGAAAACAATTGCTATGTGTGAAGCCATGCTCATCTGTGTTTATGTTAATGAAGCCAAGGTGGAAAAGCACACCTTGCATGTAAGTAGTAGAGTTTATTATTTTTTCAAGTTCTTAATAGAATTTCTCCCAAAGAATGGACATGTTAAGTCTTTGCAGAAACACAGATCAGCACTGTAACCTTACTACCATATTAAGGCAAAAGTTAGGAATGTTATAACCTGGTAGAATGGTTGTGAGTCTTTGACTGTGACTAATTTTAAAAATAACATTTTCTTAACATTGTATTTTAAACACAAGTCAACAAAAGCATGCTTAGTGATAGAGAGTAAAATAATTTATAGCACTAAATCTATCCAATCAGAAATTCATCTTAACAGCTATTATATAGCCCTCTGTTCTTAAGAAAAGCTCTGTAGCAATAGGATGGATGGTCTTAGGCACAAATACTGAGTGATTCCATGGCCCAGTCCAGCTCCCACTGAGATCCAGGGTACTTTCAATGAGACTGTAGAAGATTCTGGCAAATCATTTGACATTGTATGTCATTGGAATGACAGGGGCATTTCTTGCCTGCCCACAACTGAATGTAAATTTGAAGAGAACAAAGAATACTGATCAAAATCAGGCTGTACAATTGAGTGAAAGCAAAATTTCAAGGAGCAGGTGGAGGCCAATTTAGATGAGATTTTTTTTTCTACATTAAATAAGCAGCAAAACATTAGTATTCTGTTTTGTTTACATTTACCACTGCCATGTCAGTTTAGAAAAAAAAAATCCCCTTAGTCAGAACGTTATTTTTGAGCATTAGCTGTGAAATATTTTCAAATACAGAATGATGCAATTAAACACAAACTACTGCAGAACCTAACTATGGTACTCTTAATGTACCATCCTGAATTTTTTCTTAAATAAAGCAAGGTATCTATATTCCAAGGTACTTTGAAAGTAACTTTGAAATTCCCTTTTTAAAAAAAAAATAGATGAATTAGCATGAGCCATTAAGAGTTAGCAAAAGTAAACACAAAAGAGGTTATAAAAAAAAAAAAAAGAAAAAAGAATAAACGCACAGCATTGAAGTCAAAGGTCCTGTTAATCTTTGGCAACATTCACTGAGTGGCTGTTTACTTCACATTTCCTAGCTTCTTGATGTATGTCCAAATGCTTTAATGCTGATACTCGGTAAAAGAAATCTGTATTTTAATTGTCTCGTAGACTCTTCCTCAATAGATAATCTAATCCCTTCACCTTTGAACAAATGTTTGGATCAACTGAAGAACACACAACATGTGTTTAAATAAACTGAAATAAGGCACCCATGTTCTAAACTGTCACATTTGAATGCTGGGAAGATTACTCCTCTTGGTAACACCACCTTCAGCCTTCCACAATAGAAACATTTTGGCCCAAGACCATAAGACTGCGTTAGGTATCTATCTTTGCAAGATGATTGTACAAATTTCTTTGCCCAATATTTTATACAGAATTAAGTGTTTTAATGAGATATCAATCTGTGTAAGGCCAGCAGAGGAACAATGTCCCTCACACATCCTTGGCAGGCTTGGGGAGTTGCATGATTCACTTACCCAAGCAAACGCTCTTGTAGCTCTTATCATTGAAACATTGTACCATGTTTTACAGAAATAAAACGAAGAAAATTGCTTAAAATTGTTGGTCTGGTTTGAAAACAAGAGATCAATTAGCATGTTCTTCCACAGGGGAAAAAAAACCCAAAAACTCCAATGTCACTGCCTAGTGGTTTAAAAAAAATATATTCAAAATAGGAGGCTGGACATTCTGCTGTCTACAAACACAGCATTTGCACACTAGCTAGCTGTAATTCGGTTTCCTAAAACCATTTCATGTACTAGTTTCTAGATAATTATTAGGATGGTTTAGGAACCAAACTATGAAACAGTAAGTATGCTATTTTTTTTTTTTAAACGGGTAACTTGTGTTTGCCAGGCTATAACTGTGTTCCAGAAAGGCAACCAAATAAACTGTAACTTGAGTGGTAGAGTTGTTGAAATTGTTAAAACAAACAGAACCCAACTCATTTTGTCTTTTATTTCAAACACTTAGAAGTATGCATGTTTTTTTTAAAAACAGAAAAATAGATTGAAAAAATTAAGTGCTATGCAACAAGCAGACCATCACAATTATGAGCACACAGGATATGCTGCCAGTCTCCCAATCCTGAGAGGCCCATACTAAAGCCCTAAGTAAAAATATCCTGAACTGTAAGTATGCTCAAAATCTATGGTTACCTGTCAAAAACAGAACTAGTCCTTGGTTCCAACGTGGGTCCACATTTATTTGTGCGTCTGTATCTATTACAGAGGGTACAGTGTGAATGCGGCAATATTTACCTGTGTTATTATCAGTTGGACAAAATTTTCAAACCCAGAGCAGGTAAGTGGAGAAATAACGAAAAACATCAGGAAATGCTTTTGCTGCAGCTCACTTACTTGTAGGCTAAAGACATTCTCCTCAGAAGGGCCTTAAGTAACACTTGTGTTTTAGACCATCTGATTCTGGATTTAGTATTTTGGTCATCTGTATATTTTGTGCTTGACAAAAGCCCTATGATTAAAACAAAAAAAGGCAACTATACGTTCTTCAACATACCAGCTTCACAGCCTCCGTGACACCCCCACTTGCCCTTCGGATTTCCCCCAAGATTATACTTTATTAAAGCAACACCCTCCCGTGCCATCATACTCGCCCAGGGGCCACTCCAGGCTCCCCGGTGGAACGCAGGCTACAGCAGTACCAGCGAAGATGTTGTCTAGGAAAAAAAACAAAACACAAAAACAAAACAAACAACAAAAAAGCACTAACTCGGCCGAGATTCCCCTCACCCCCGGGGGTCCCGGCCTAGAGAGCGACGGGGAGATGGGGAGAGGCCTCGATGCAGTGCCGGCGGCTATTTGGCGGGGCCCTTGCGGTGACGCAGCGCCGCGGCGGGCAGCTCACTCCCCGCCGGCCTGACTGGCCCCTGCGGTCTCCAACGACAGCAACGGTTGGTGGAAAATGGCTACTACCGGGGCCGAGCTGCCCCGAACCCTCACCGTCCGGCTTCGGGTCCGGGGAGGAGAGCGCGTAGCTAGCGCCGAGTTGTCGCTGCGTCGCCCCGGAAGCTGGCGGGGGGCGGGGGGAAGTGGGCTGCTCGCCGCAGTCACCCTCACACATACCGTGCCAGGGAGGAGAGAAAAAGGCCCTCTCCGGCGGAGGGATACCGCCCTACATATATAGAGGGGCGGCGCAGGCTCACAGCCTCAGCACTTNGCCTGTCGTGTGGGCGCCCCGCGTCTTCCCGCCGCGGCCCCTCCTTGCCTTTCCCCGCACGCGGCGCACTCTTCCCTCCGGAAAGGGACGGGCACCTCTCCCCGGGTCTGCGGCCGCTCCGCCGGGCAGGGCTCGTTGCGGGGTGGGGGCCGCGCCGGGCGGGGCGCGAGGCTGCGGTCGAGGATCCCGTTCGACTCCGGCACTAGCTGCACTGCGCAGGAACTGGAGTGGGGGGGGCGG
>VWZE01020927.1:10043-76186 GCA_013396675.1 Eubucco bourcierii | reverse complement strand
GACACTGCGTTGCAGTTACTGCGCCCTCACCACCCCATCCCCCCCTTCATCTCCCAGTAAAACGCAGCAGCAGCGGCGGCGAAGCCCATCGTTGTCTGCATTACATCATATCTCCTCCTCTTTCTTCGCGGCCCCCGCGCACCCCCCAGCTAGGGGAGATCGGGGCGCAATGCGTGTTGTTCTCTTGGAAGCGGCCCAACGCCCGCACGAGGGTCTTGGCGTGGGGAGCGCAGCCTCCCTTTTCCCTGAGGGGCTGTGGGGGAAGAGCCACCACCCCCGTCACCGATGGGAGGGAAGGGGATGGGGAAGGATGGCTGTGGAGCCCAGGCGGGTCCTGGCTGAAGGATGAGGACGCTGTGTGGCCGTTGGCTGTGGAGGGAGGGGAAGCGGGGACGCACTGCAGCAGTGGGTGGCTGCTGACCGGGAAGGGCGCCTGTTGCGTCCGCCGGGCTGCGAGCCGGCTGCTCCCTGGCCCGGGCGATGCCAGCCTCTGCTGTGCTTTCCGAAACGCATCGATGGTGGGCTCTGGAAGCGGCTCGCATCATCCCCTGGCGCTGGCGAAGCCCAGGCAAGAGGAAAGGCTGGGATTTTTCCGGCTCCTTTTTGCTTCCTACAAGAGTGGTGAAACAGTTGCAGGCAGACCTGTAATCGCTTTTTGGCAATCTGGGTGTTCCTCGGCTCTGTCTCTCCATCTCCCCTTCCTGTCGGGGAAGGCTGACATCACCAGGACAGGATTTGATGACTTGGCTGGGTGGGGTGATGGCTCCAGCTCTGATACCTTTGTCCCGTAGCTAGGGCAAGTGGGCAGTAGTTGTGCCTGTTGTGTGGTAAAGTGAACCCTGTGGCGCTTAAGGGTCAGATTGTGTGCTTCTGGCATCACGGTGTGTGAAGTTGTTTGTTTGGGTTTGTTTCTTTTTTTTTTTTTTTTTCTTTATCAGAAATCAAATTTTTAGAAACGTCCAGCGAGCACCGACTAATAGGGCAGTGAGCTGGTGCTGTGGGCTGGAGGTTTTTGCCGAGGTGTGGCTCTATTTCCTGTTCTGCAGGGCACTGAGTCTGTTATGTAAATTCCTTAGATAATCTTTAAGTAAAACCTCGCATTTTCTGGCAAATTGCAGACTCTGGAAGGAGGAACTGGCTTTTGAACGTGACTTTTCTGCTGTTATTGAAGATTTATTGAACTTGACTCTGTCTTTCTAAAGGTTGCATTTCTACTCTTTTGCCCCATTCCCACCCCACTGTGCATGTGGGGAATGTTTAATCATTGCATACAGACATTAAAACATAAAAAGCCCCCACAGAACACCTATTTATAGGTGAAATGTGTGAATCACTTAACATGTACAGCAAGCTTTCGACCCTACCCTATTGTATGCAAGATCTTAGCAGATAGTATAACCTGTTAATTCTCTATTGTATTTGTTCTTCTTTACTCCATTAAAGTGTTTTTTATACTTCGATTAACTGTGTTTTAGGCCAAAAGGGTTCCAGGATGCCTGCATTCTCTGACCTGTAAACGTCTGATCTGTTAGTGAAAACTGAGTTTAAAAGGAGCTAGTACCTTTTTATTCTCTGTTAATCTTTGTCAAAATACCATAATTTTTTTCTTTTTTAATTACTAGGAAAATCTTTATTTTTCCATAAAGAATTGGTTGACTCCTTCGAGTCCAAACAGTAGAGCATTTTGTGATGCTCTGTCTATACAGAGCCGGGAGGCTTCTGGAAAGATGTGGCTAGCATGGTTAAGCTCTGGGAGAGCCCATTTTAGTTTCCCATTTTGGATGCAGCAGTAGCCTTTTGATGTACCAAAGGTCTTAGGTAGACATTTTAAATAACGTATAAAACAACCTGCTTTTCAGTGTGGGGCACGTTAGATTGTTTGGCTGAACGGACAAATAATGCGACGCTTGAAAAATAGACATTGCCATTGTCGGAGATAGCAAAAAACCTCCATAATACTGACTAGTAATTCCTCCTAATGTCGGAGCACAGTCGTTTCTGTTAAGCTTAAACAGTAGGCTAATGTAATGTGGTGGGGGAGGGCAGACTTTAGTGTTAGATCACTAGGTGGCACACTTGACATTAGTCCACTACGTGCAAGTACCCCCACGCAGTATTTAGGGTCACTGTACTGCTGGAAGTGACATCTAATGTGAGGAGAAAACCAAACACATTAAAGATGTCATGCCTTTCTGATAAATTGCAAGGAGATTGCCCTGTGTCCTTGACTTGACCAAACTGAGTCCTCACAAGTGGAAGGATGGAATGTCTGGTTCTTCACCTGCAATTTCAAAGCAAATTAACTGTAAATGTGCTTTTTGAAAACAGTTGAATGATGTAGGTGAGTGGTGTCTCCTTGCAGGGGCAGAATTCCAGGGATGGAAAGTGGCTTTGTAAAAGTAATTATAAAATCAGTACTGAAATGTAAAAGAACTGTCTAGTGGCTTGACACAGGTAGAGGTAAACAATATTCTAAAATGTTCTGTTCTTCGTGTAGGCTGATCAGCTGACTGAAGAACAGATTGCCGGTAAGTGCCTTGAGAAATGATTTTTATATTCTCGCTAACCCCTTGTGACTGTTGTGACTGTGACTAAAAGAAAATGCTTCACACATAATTGAAAAACTGACGATTTCAAACCTATACTAACACATTTCTAAAAAGCATTCATTTTAAAAAAATTCAGAAGATTACTGGTTCATTGCCTCTTAATTTAGACTGCTTATTCCTTGGACTACAGATAATGATTTTTTTTTAGACTTTCAGACTTGAGCCAAGTCCTTCTAGATTTCTTGCAAACAGAAATAATTGCTAGACTCAAGTGAACTTCTTGGAGTCAAAGCAGACCTAGGTACTCTTTTCTTTTTAATAAAGTGAAGATAAACTTGAAATGACAACAAGTAAAGATAAAATAGATTTATTACACATTAATATAAGCCAACGTCTTTTAAGTAACTTCTAATAGTGCCTGTAATTCAAGCTGGTTAGAAGGAGCATTATTTGACTTTGTAGAGATCAGTCACCTACTCGTGGCTGACACTGATTCCTATTATCTGTTACCTTAAGTGGTAAATGACTACAGACATACAGGAGAAATAACTCTTAGTAGGTGAAGAGAACCCATTGTGTCCCTTTACTTCTATCCCAGGTAGCTGCTCTTTGTTGCAGCTGTGCCTCAAGCAAGATGATGAAATGCATTCTAGAGCTTTAATGCAGATAATAGCCACATGAAATAAATTCAAATAGACTATGCAGATTGACTTGATCCTCTAAGTAAATTTACATTGCTATTTGAGTGTCAGTTATCTAAGTACGTGGACAGTTAGCGTAGATGTTTGTTAAAATTGTACCAGGCATTGCTAGTGGAGTGCTTTTTCAGTGTGGCGTTTGCTCATCACGTTGGTGACTTTACTAAACACTGGGACTGTTTCTACCTCTAGAATTCAAGGAAGCCTTTTCCCTATTTGACAAAGACGGTGATGGTACTATCACAACAAAAGAACTGGGAACTGTCATGAGGTCATTGGGTCAAAATCCAACAGAAGCAGAGTTGCAGGATATGATCAACGAGGTAGATGCTGATGGTAAGTGTTGAAAAGATAGTTATTAGCACTGTGATCATCTTTAAGTATGTATGACCTCCACACCTGGGCTTGGACTCCATGGAGAAGATTCTGTGACATTGATCTCTTGAAACAGTTTCAAAATACTTGATAGAATCTAAACTCAGAGGTGTCGATTTTTTGTTTGCTCTTTGCATAGGAGTTAAGATGCTAATTGTATTAGCAAGAGTTAAAAGGGAGGTGAGCAGGTCCAAAGTTACGCTCTTTGCCTTTAATATTTTATGGGTCACAGCTTCCTATTGCTACCTGGCTTGCCCTGACCTGCTGTTAACCTGTATTTCCACACAGGGCTTGTCAACCTGTGTTGGTATTAATAGCTGTACTAATGTCTGTGGGTTTTGTAAAACTCCAAAAATGTAGGAGTGGCATAGTGCAAAGAATTCCAAGAACTGAAAATGCAATGTGGAGAGACTGTATAGGTTGATGTGGTGTATTGGTTCACTATTAAACAGGAGGGATTTGAGTCAAAAGCAGGAAAGCCTCCCCATATCAACTCTTATCAGAATTATTTTTAATGTGTGCTAGAAAGGGTAATTGCGTATTTTTTTCAGAGACTCCAGACAGGCCAGCAGTCATAAAAAGGAATAATGCTTTCTCCTGCTCAGTGATACCAGAGCTTTGATCTTTTATGTTGGTTGTGGTAGTGACTTTTCTCTAATTTCTGAAAGAGTGAAATTATTGGCAAGAGTATAGGTTATCCAACTATGTTTTCAGGCTACATTTAATTACAGCGACTTTACTAACAGTGTAAGTGGAACTTAATAGCTAACTCTTGCATACAGAAGCTGAAAAACTTTAGTATTTGCAGTGTTATATAGAATTTGTGTATAGTGGCTTCTCTAGGCTGCAATACACAATGCTGTTCTGGTAGATTAAAAATAAGGCCACTGATAACTACGATGAAGGGAAGGATTTCAGAGTAGTATGCCTGTCCATCTGTTTGTATCTGGTTTATGGCAGAATGATTGGCCATTATTCTACATGTTTACTTTTTAAATTGGTTTTTAAAACCGAGTACAAGACCTCTGTTCAAATGTAGGTGATTAAATCTGACCAGGATGATAAGCCTTACTCTGTAATCCTAAAGCTGCAAAGGTTTTTGTAAAAACTGCATTTATTTACCTTCTTTGATGTAGTTAACCAGTGAATTTGTGCAGTCCTCAAGCAACGGGTAGATAGTAATTGTACAGTGGACTATTTAGTATGGAGGTTCTGCCATACAGGACTGAATCATGACTACACAATTCTAGTTTTTGCTATTAAAAAAAAACCAAACCAAACCTCTTTCTTCAGAGTTTCACCTTACTCGTAGCTCTGAGCAGTCTGAAGTTTGAATTCTTACTTTGAACGAAGAACAGAAGTCATAGGTCAAAGACCTGGATGTTACCAGTTTTCAGTTTTGTAGTGAAATACTTAATGCTGGCTGCTAAGCTTGTCAGAAGTGCCACACGGCATATTTTATCACGTGGCTGGAATTTAGAGATCCCTGTTGCCCCTTAAAACGATGCATTACTTCTGTAGTGTACAGCATATGTTTATAAGGAGGTTGGTTTTTATCAAGTATTTGTGCAGCTTTGTGAAGTATAATTTTCTCAGATTTTTAGAGATCCTGGATTTGTAGTGCCAGTTTTGTGATGTATTCCCTTCTGTAATCTCCCATAGCAATTGAGAGGTTCTAAAGAAACAAAACTACTGATTGGGGAGCAATTTGAGGTAAAGATAAGTTTCTTAATATTGGGTAATCTTGGAGCATCAGACTAGCATCTTATTTCATAGAATCATAAAATCAACCCATTTGGAAGAGACCTCCAAGATCATCCAGTCCAACCTATCACCCAGCCCTATCCAGTCAACTAGACCGTGGCACTAAGTGCCTCATCCAATCTTTTCTTGAACACCTCAGGGATGGCAGCTCCACCATATCCCTGGACAGCCCATTCCAATGGCAAATCACTCTGTGAAGAATTTTCTCCTACTATCCAGCCTATACCTCCCCTGACACAACTTGAGACTGTGTCCCCTTGTTGTGTTGCTGGTTGCCTGGGAGAAGAGACTGACTGTAGCCCCCACCTGGCTACAACCTCCTTTAAGGTAGTTGTAGACAGCAATGAGGTCACCCCTGAGCCTCCTCTTTTCCAGGCTAAACAACCCCATCTCCCACAGCCTCTCCTTATAGAGCTTGTGCTCCATGCCCCTCTCTTGCCACCTTGCTACTTTGCTCATTTGCTACTCGGGTATCAAAAAAACCTTGACCTGGAGAGAAGACAACAGTTGATTTCCTTGTGCTGAAACACTGCAGTGACAGGGCTTACTGTGCATTGTAGTAGCAGAAAGGTAGTGGCAGTGATTTTTGGGAGGGGACTGATTGGAATCATATGTGGAAAATCTGTCAGTGTTGCCCATGGCTAAATTAAATGTCATATTTTGTGTATGAATGAAAATATGGAAGTTTAATTTTTGGAAGTTTCTTTTCATTAAGGCAATGGCACTATTGACTTCCCTGAATTTTTAACCATGATGGCCAGAAAAATGAAGGACACAGACAGCGAGGAGGAAATCCGTGAGGCATTCCGAGTCTTTGACAAGGTATTTTTTAAAAGTGCAAATATTTCCTAGAAGCAGTAATGATATGCATGTTTTCCTCAGCTTTTTCTCTTCTGGTCTAGGAGGGGAAAATAAAGTTCTCTAGTAGAAGCAGAACAACTGTAAACAGAGCATGGGATGGTTTGGAACCAGTTTGGAACCTGCATTGTTGCAGGCTGATTAGATCTGCTTTGCATAGCAGGTCTAAGCTTCGGGCTTACCTGGCAGGGGAAACTTTCTGGTCTTTGTTAGGAGCAGGGGTGAGCAGAACTTGATGATTGTGGGATTGTGGACTTCTGGGATGTGAGGGGTAGGGGAACCTTCTGTACCTTCTGACTTCAGGAGAGATGAGGAAATGTTTGCTTGGATGCACAAGGTTTTATTTGGAAATTTTTGAAACTAAGATGTCATCTATTCTAGAGGGAACTGAAGTCATGCATGTTCTGTTTCTGGGATGGACTCTGAGGTTGTTTTCAGGAAGACCTCAGCTCTTGCATCTTCTTTCAGGATACCTGGTCATATGTGATGAAAGTAAATTATTTCTAGAACAGGATTTTCCCTCTTTTAATGGCTTGAATGTGACAGATGTCATAAGAAACTTGTGTTGAGTAATGGCTGGTGTGGCTGCTGTGTGGAAGAATAACTAATTTTGTGGAAAATTGTTTAATACTTAGCTGAAAAATTGTAAGAGAAAATGAAATCCTGTGGTGTTATTTCTACAAGACTAAGTTTATATTTAAAGCTGCTGAGAAAGCTTGTCAACTTGTGATCACCATATAAAATCCTACTCTAAACTTATGTTTTTCCTGTTAAGTGGAGGAGGCTAAATTCTGAAAGAGCATGGGATGAAATCTAGGTTATGAAACACTGACTAGGAGTGTGGTGGTTTTGTTGTTTGGTTTTTTTTTTCTTTACCCCTGAAGCTTTTCCTAACTCCTTACAAGCAGAATTTAAATGCTTTCTTTAAAGATTTGTTCTATATCATCTTATCTGAGAAGCCTCCCTTAGCTACCTGCAGTCTGATTATTAGCAGTAGTGTTACACAGAAGAGAAAAATGATTGTGTGGTTTGGATGAGGTTTTTTTAGCCTTGCTTAGGCAGCAGAGACTAAACAAAGCATTGTTCCTGTTTGTTTTTTTTTTTAATGTCTTTGTAGCTATTACAAGATTTTTTAAGGATTTTTAATCCAGGCATGCAGTTATTACTGTACATTAATGGTGTGTGAGGACATAGTGGCATGCATGCTCCATAAGGCAAAGGGACTAGCACGTACTGAGGGGGGTTATATGGTGTACCAGGTCTGTGTATCCACCCCAAGTGTTGAACACTAATTCACCAGTTACAGGGAACCTAGATTCAGTTACAGAGATCTTGTCAGTATTGTCAGTCATGATCTTGTGCAACTCTTTCCTCACAGGATGGTAATGGCTATATCAGTGCAGCAGAACTACGTCATGTTATGACAAACTTAGGCGAAAAGCTAACAGATGAAGAAGTAGATGAAATGATCAGAGAAGCAGACATTGATGGGGATGGGCAAGTCAACTATGAAGGTAAAAGATGCTTGAATTGACTAAAAACCACTACTCTTGAGTAAGTGTGTTACATAGAGCATTAATTGTAGTACTTGAGACACCAATTTATTCAGTTAGCCATTTCTGCAAACCAGCTTACATGCAGTGGTAGGGATGTTTTAGTGCCAGACATCCTTAAGAGACTTAACAGTTGAAGTTTTCTGGAGATAGTAAATCACAGTGACTTTTTTAATCTTTTTCAGAATTCGTACAGATGATGACTGCAAAGTGAAGAGACCTCCTTTACACCTTTTTTCCTCTAGAAGAATCAAATTGAATCTTTTACTTACCTCTTGCAAAAAAAAAAAAAATGTTCATTTATTCATTCTGTTTCTGTATAGCAAAACTGAATGTCAAAATACCTTCTGTCCACAAACTGCATGTAATGGTTGGTGGTCCTGTCCCCAAAAGATAAAGTTAAACATCAGTTTTACAATATAAATAATTGTACTACCTTGAAAATAAAAAAAAAAGGAAGCACTTAGTGAACTCAAAAGTTCCATTTGCTAATGACTATTACACTGTTTGGGCTGGCCAGTTTTTCATGCATGCAGCTTGACAATTGAGCACAGTCAGACATTTGTATTAAGGAAAAACAAAATGAAAACCAACCTAAAGGATCCACTCTTTTGTTCAATAGTGGATTCTAGTTCAATTGTAGTATAAATTGTCATAGCTGGTTTACTTTAAAATTGGTTTATACCTCAGGATGGTATGCAGCAAAATGGTTGAAGGATGCAAAACTTAAAGAAAATGCCCTAAAGGTTGAATGGTTCTCCTGTACGTAGCAGTGTGCTCCAAAAATATGATGATCTTAACTATGGATGGCATGTCTGTTAAAATATGGTTTTAACATTGTCTGCATTGCACTATAGTGAAACGGGTGTCGAGCTGTTACCGTTCACAAAATTTTTAAAAGAAACCTTCACCAAGGGAGCATCTTTGGACTCTCATATTTTTAAAACCTGTACCATGACTTGGAGCTGGCGGAGTAGCCTGTGGACTTCAGCACAACTATCAACATTGCTGTTCAAGATACTACAATTTATGTCCATTCCAAGTTGTAAATGCTAGTCTTTTTTTCCAATAAAAGACCATTAACTTAAAGGTGGTGTTAAATGCTTTGTAAAGCTAAAATATATATATAATTGAGATACTAAACCAAAAAAGCAGTAGGAGGGAAGTGTTTCTATGAATGACTTGCTGCTAAATTATAATGCACATGTATGCAATAAGTTATCCCCTATCTTTTCAAGATGGCAAGAACTGACCTCCTGTAACCCAAGACCTTTGCTATAAATAAATGAACTTGTGCTTGCCTTTCATATTACGACAATGTTAATTTAGTTGGTCTCAAAGTCGTGTAATGCTGACTCGTCAACTATCAGCACAGAAGTAACACCTCATTTCACTAAAGTGGAGAGCTCTGAGCATGCTTGTCAATACTGGGGAAACATGTCTAGGTTGCTTATGGTTTTTTTTTTTTTGACAGGTTATAGAAACTAGTTGAGGATTTTAAAAAGGACAGACTTCATAGATACAATTCTCAAACATGCCAAAAATGCATTTCTCTACCCACAGCAAGAAAACAAAAGGACGTTTCTTTTACAATACTAAAAAAAAAAAAAAGAAAAAAAAGATGGCAAACAACCCTAAGCCTTTTTGTAAACTGAGGCTATTATGTCTTGACTATCTTCTCAAACACTTGCATGAATTTTGTGAGGTAGAGAAGAGGACTAGGGTTAATTTAGAGAAACATCTTGTTACTTCTGCTTTGCATGCACTAGCAGTGCTTAGTCATTCCAGGTCTCTCAGTAAGTGTTCTCTGATCCTTCAGCTTCCTCATGAATGAGTGGCAAAGCAGCCATGTCCACTCCTTTGAAAGAACACACTCTTTTTAACAGCAAAGCCTCCATGCGGAAGGCACTTAACTTGGGAGGGAGGGACTGCAGCTTAATTACTTGACTGTAAGTTTGTTTCCAAATGTAAGGAGTTGCAAACCTTAATTGCTTAATTGCCTTTGGTTTTGGAGAGTTTTGGTACTATCTCGTGAAAGAGATGCAAGTCTCCATTCATCCTGTCTAACTGAGGTGCCTGTGTTAAGAACTTGGTTGCTTGAAATGAAGCTTTGCTCAGTGGGGGTCAAAAGACACCTCCCGAAGGCAATTGAGACTATCCGCCTTCAGTGATATTTTTTTTCTTCTTTTTTATTTTTCTCCCCCCCCACACGTTGGTTTTTTTATTTGTTCGTTTTGGGGTGGGGGGAGGGGATGGGGGGGGGAGAAGTTCTGGGTGATTACAGACCCAGACACCTTAACCAAGTGCCTAAAAGTTAGATGGGCTGAATGTAGGCAATTATTTAGATCTCTAGTTATTGAAAAGGCTTTTTGCTATGGCTGCATATGCTGTCTGAGCAAACTGACCATGATGATGGGAATGTCTGACTACTGTTGGAAAGTGCAGCTGCCATGCAAGAATAAAAATGCTACTTAAGTAGTGTTTGAGAATGGCTGCACAGAGTCTGTAGACCAGCTTTTAAAGAGAATGTCCTCAAGAGACAGGCAAGATAGGAGCAATGGTTGCTGCTCTGTACTAATTCTGCCTGAGTGTGCAGAGAGATCTTGTTGAGTAGGTAAATGCTTCTTACCATCTATCTGTCATTCACTCACGGTTGGTAGGGTAGTTCATTTAAGAACAGCTGCTTTTAGCTTATTCAGTGTGCTCTGTGCTTGCTAGTAAAGAGACCTCATTCCTGCAAGAGGTTCTTGGCTTGATTAGAAATTGTCTGGCAGTGTGCAGTGTTGGTATGCCCTGTAACTGAATCTGCCTGGAGGTATCTAATTATTAACTGACTTCAGTACCACATCAACCTCGAGTAAATGTATCCTCTGTACAGGACTTAGCTCTGTTCCCTTCTGCATAGTGAATATCTAGAGAAATTAAATGGTGTCATCAAGGACTTTTTTATTTTACTTTATTTTTCTGTGAGTGTGTGTGTGTGGCTTTGGCTTTTTCCAAATGTGAAAGTGTGGGCTGGATACACTTGGTGCATGGCTTAGAAACATGGGACTGGAAAGAACTTCCTGGGTCATCAGATCCAGTCCCCTGCTATTGCAGGCAACCATGTCATATAATCCTTTTAATAAACTGATCAAGCTTAACCACCTGCTTGTAAGTGGCTTGTTTTCATGCAAGTTCTGTAACTCATGTTGCTCTCAACTGATGCAAGTAATATATGAAATATGAAGTTAATCTAAAGGTCCTCCAGCTTAGCTTTAGGTTTATCATTACACTTATTTAACTGGCTTTCTCAAACCTGCTACTTTTTGCACAACACTCAGGAAAGTGTTGAATCTTACACCCCCTTGCTATGAATAAGAGTTGGTGTGCTTGCTTTTTTTTTTTTTTTTTTTTTAAATGGAAAAGATGGATGTCTGGCTTGTTGAAATCTGTTAGATATGTTAATTGTCAAGGAAAGAAAAAACTGAGTTACTTGTATTTGATACATAAATTTAAGGCTAGAGTATACATAACCATTTTTAAAATACATCAACTTGCAGTGTAGTTTTATATTTAATACTGAAATTGTACTGCTAAACTTTAAACTGCTGTTAATCATATTCCTCTTCTGATCATAATGAAAAAAATAAAGGGTAAGACAATGCTTAACATAGATTACTCATTATCATGCTTATTTTATTAATTCAGGCACTGAAATGTCTCTAGGTATGGGGCATTCGTTTTATTTTCTGGGGTGAAGGGGAGTTGGTACTGGTGCAGTAGAAGGCCTTTAGCCCCCAGCCATTGGTCACACTTGTGCAGCTTCAGAAATACTGATGCTATCAAAAACCAATCAAGAAATTAACCCTGCATCTTACTAATAGATTAAATGCATGTATGGGACTGGGTCTAGCCCCTGGGCCAGGGTACAGTGCTGCAGCTATCAGCCCCTATGCCCTACCCAGGTGAGGAGGGATAAAGCTGTATCTTGGTCCCTGTACTACAGCATGCATGTGATGTTAATGCAGATCCTTGTTCCCAGGTAACATCACACTAAATTAAAGGTATAGTTCTAGGGTTTAGAAATGGTTACTAGAGCTTGCTTTTCCCTACGGTGAAGCTAACTGGAACACTTGCTTTGCTGCAAATCCAGTAAGGGTGTATTTGGGGTTATTTTGTTTGGTGGGGGGTTTTGGTTTGATTTTAGAATGTAATGACTAAGTAGAATCTGACAAAAGACTGGCAGGACCACAGCGTGTCTCCTGACTGCAAACATCTAGCTGACACGTAAGGATGGGTAATGAAGGCTGATGCCGTGTTTCTCCTGACTGACATTTAGGAAAGTAACTGGTATACTTGCAGATAAAGCAGCTGGACATTTAAGGTCGGTAAGACAAACACACTTAATGTTGGGGGGAGATTTTTAAATAACAGCATTGGAATTCCAAAATTAAAGGTGTGAGGCTTCTTTTAAATCCAAATACAATTTTTGGAAATAATTAGCTAGGTGATGGATTCTGTATGGATCTGGAGTTCCAAAGATTCGTGATATTTGCCACAGAAAATTTGTATAAAGGTCTTAAGTACTTAGAGGTTCTTGGAAAGCATAAAATCCTTGGTCAGTGAGTATCCTAGGGAAGCATTCAGAGTATATTTGTAGTAGTTGATAATTTAAGTTCGATACTAGTAAATCCAGTTTCAAACTGAACTGGACAAATACTCCAATAAATGTCAGGGCTGCTGATTAGGTAGACACTAAAAGAAACTCTTACAGTCTCATGGATGATACCTAGCAAGAAATGAATGCTTACTCCATCCTTCTGGTGATAGTAACCAGAAGCAGAAGAGAGCAGGCCAACTTGTGCACTGCTCTCCACAGCTGACAAGGATCCTCTTCTTCCCTGTGCAGTGCTTTGCTTTGCAGAGGCAAAAGCACTGTCCAGTGCAGCACAGCCCTTTTGGCCACCAAGCTACTCTACACCAGGATTTAAAAACCCACGTGTGATACAGAAGAAGTGGATTGCTGCAGGGGGTTAAATTTCTCCCAGATGCCTCTGGAGTCTGATACACTGAGTGACACTAGCACTGTATAGTATGTTACAAAATTGAGAAATGGGTCTCCCAACATTGCCATCAGAGACAAAAGAGGTTGCAAGTGTCATTTACAGTATCCATAGAGGTGTTGGACAAAGCTGGCTCTAGCTGGCAGTGGGTAGCACCACAGCCTCCTATGTGGTGACCTCTTGTTCTGATTTTTCATAAAAGTTTTGTCAACTGGGAAACGTACAGATCTCCTCCAGAGAGATGCTTTCAGTTGCCTCAGGAGTCAACATCTGCAGAAAAATTGAAAGAATTATTCATAGTGCAACCTTTTCATGGCAAAAACATCTCCTAAGATAATTACTGGTTGAAGTACAGTACAAAAACTGGGCTCATAACCTGAAAATTAATCAAAATATTTTCTGAATACTGTGTGCAGTTCTGGGGCCCTCAGCACAGGAAGGACATGGAAGTGTTGGAGTGAGTCCAGAGGAGGCCACGAAGATGATCAGAGGGCTGGAGCAGCTCTGCTGTGAGGACAGGCTGAGAGAGTTGGGGCTCTTCAGCCTGGAGAAGAGAAGGCTTCGAGGAGACCTTAGAGTAGCCTTCCAGTATCTGAAGGGGGCCTACAGGAAGACCGGGGAGGGACTATTGACAAGGTCTTGCAATGACAGGACAAGGGGCAATGGGTTTAAACTGGCAGAGGGGAGATTTAGACTGGATGTTAGGAGGAAGTTCTTTACAGTGAGGGTGGTGAGACACTGGAACAGGTTGCCCAGGGAGGTTGTTGCTGCTCCCTCCCTGGAGGTGTTCAAGGCCAGGTTGGATGAGGCCTTGAGTGACCTATGTGAGTGCCTCTGGCAGGGGGTTGGAACTAGATGATCCTTGAGGTCCCTTCCAACCTTACCATTCTATGATTCTATAAATATTTTAAAATAATACTTCTAGGTTGCTAAATGCAATGTCTTTGAAAAGCAGGTTCTTGAACAAAAATCCTACTTCCCCTACCATCTTAAGCATTTAAATTGAACACAATACTTGAATAGGAGATCACTGGATCATCTGAGAAATCCATAAAAAGGCATTAAATAGCTTTTTCTATTTTACTAGTTTGTAGTGGAGTTGGCAATGACAATGCTGGTAGCACAGTGAATATTCAAGAAAGGGTATGGTGAAAGTAATGGGTAGGGTGAGAGCAAAAAAGAATACCCAAGTGCAGAACTGCATTGTAGCTTTGTCTCATGAAATATTTGTTGTCCATAAAGCTATGTATTTGATTGTGAGCTGCCTGGACATTAATGTTTCTCTAGCAGCACTACTGACCCTCACTTTGTCTACTTTTCCTAAACCACTTGCCAAAGCCTCCCCTGCCCCTGCTAACTCTATGTATACTGAAAGCACCCAACTTAGAAAAGCTAGTTATAAGCCTGCTGCAGTACAGAACTTGCCAAACATTCTCTCCTTATGCATTAAAAATACCAATTTCCTTCAGACATTCTGGCACAAGACAAAAAACGTGATTCAGGATTTTACTGAATCTCTCTTTGTTAAGTAAAATATGTTTACCCAGAGTATTTAGCTCCCTAGGAATCTGCCACATCATCAAAACCAGTTTGTCATGGATTTTGACGTAAAATTTGACAGATATTTTCTAATAACTTATTTGTTTCTTTAGATATTTCCTACAGGAAAATTCCTATGCACATATGACATATGGTCTAACAATGGGTATGCATGAATTTATCTGCCCTGCACAGGTGAATTAAAGTCAAGTAGATTAAATCAGTAAATCAAGTCGATATATTGAACCTTTTTTCACTACCAAAGAAGATGCCTCGCTCTGCTATGCAGTGAAAAAAGCACAGCTAAAGTGTGAAAATTTCCTTTCTGATTTATTTTCCATCGAATTAATTTGCGGATGAAGGTAAGCAGTTTCTTCCCTAGCTCAGTGTTCTATACTGAACACTTGTACAGAATGGTCTTTGGGCTACAAAACTAAGCACTCAAAAATTAAAACCTGCCCAACTAAGGCTATCCATGAAACTCCAGACTGACCTACTGCAAATATGATTGCAAAACATTGTGGTTCTGAATTGCTGCCCACAGTAACTTTGCACCGGTGTAAATATTTTCGTTGCAAACTTTTGGAATGCATTATTCCATATCCTAATCACTAACCAATATTCATCTCTTGTTCCAAAGACAGAATTACTAGTTTCTTCATTTTTTTTCTTGCGATATTTACTTATCTGAGTGCTTTTTAAATGCTGCTTGCTTTCTTGCACACAAATTGAAGGAAGGACATGGATTGTCTTTATGAAATGGAAGAAGTTGGGGTGCAGTCTCCTGAAATCAAAAGCAGTATTTCTGAAAACTCAGAGTAATTTGCATTTGTCAGAATCATAATCATATCTTATGTGATACAGAGATCTCATCAGTAACAGTGTCCTTGGTGTCTGAAAATCAATCTAAGCCTTTGTGTCAGGGAGCTGTTGCTTAGAGGAAGCAACTACCTGTACACAGCTGAGTTTGAGTGATCAACATACTTCATGCAAGAGTCCATAAGAAGACCTGTGCAAGAACATGAGCAGTTGTTTACCAGGGCAGCAACAAACTGCCTTGTCTCACAGATTGGCTTTTCTCTTCTTCCAACACCTATATCACTCCCCACCCATTGCCTAATTTCTGTATCACAAGAAAACAGATGAAGTGTTTCCCTCACTGCACCATGGTGATTCAGCTCCTACTAGTGAAAGTGAAAGAAACACTAGGAAAGAAACAGGGTGATTTCATTGTAGGACCACAAAATAAGGATCTGGAAGGGAAGTAGGGAATAGAAGTGGCAAAGAAACTCAATTCTGGCACTTTCTGGCTTTGAGGAATAACTTTGTTCTTTCACTGCTCTTTCAGTCCTGTAATTTACTACTGCAAGTGTGAAAACAGAACTGCCCTCTCAGCACAGGAAATTTGTGTGGCATCACAGTGACACCCCTTGAGTCATGATCCAAGATGCTGCCTCTGTGTTTGGCACAGACTCTGACCTCTCTGGGTAATAGAGAGAGAGCAAATGAAGTCCTCCTGCTTGCTATGCCAGCCTGAAGTGGAGACAGAGCACTTTGCTCACCAGTGGGATAGAGAGAGAATCATAAGGGTTAAAGTGCAAGAATTCGTGAGTCGAGATAAAGACATTTTAATCAGGAAAATAAAATCCACACATGTGCAAGCAAAGCAAACCAAGGAATTTGTTCATTGCTTTCTATCAGCAGGCAGGTGTTCAGCTACCCCTAGGAAAGCATGGGCTCCATCACACAATGATTCTTTTTCATCACTTCAAATGTCTCCCTTTCCTTCTTCACAGCTTTATATGCTGAGCATGGCATCATATGATCTGCAGTATCACTTTGGTCAGTTTAGTTCAGCTGTCCTGGTTGTGTTCCCTCCAAAATTCTTGTGCATCTCTATCACACTTACTGATGGGGCAGTGTGAGGAGCAGGAAAGGCCCTGATGCTGTGTAAGCACTGCTCAGCAACAGCTAAAACATCCCAGTATTATCAGCACTGCTTGGATCATAAATCCAAAACCCAGCACCAGTTTTATCCCAGCCTGAACCAGTATATTTGCCCATCTATTTCTCTCTAATCAAGGCTACCAATGACACATCTTCTTCCAGATCTCCATTTCTCACCAAGCATCTTTTTCTTCTGTGTTGCCTGAGACAGGGCGATCAAGTGAGGGCGCAGAAGAAAGCCTCCCTGTGCGCTGCTCATGCCCCTGCTGGTAGATGCAGACCTGAGTCTTGCTTGGCTTGCAAAAATAGAGCTGTGTTTGTAAAACAAAACAAAACAAACCCCAAAACAACAACAACAACAACAACAAAACCCACCCAACGACAACAACAAAACCCACCCAACAACAACAACAACAACAACAACAAAACAAAACAAAACCGATACAGAACAGATTGTCCCGAGCTAAAAGCCACTGGAAGTCTGTGCTAGCTCTAAGTGCAACTGTAGGGGTGTGCTGCATTGCTTCCTGAAATGCTGCCTTTGTCTCAGAAGAGTGGCTGCTTTTGAAAATACGAAGTGCCCCATAGTCTCCCATGCACGTGTATTTTCTTGTGTTCGAGAAGAGCTGTACTGTCCACTTCTCCTGAGCAGATGTAAGTGCAAGCAATCAGTTGTGGTGATTTTTAACGGATCGTCTCTTCACTAAGGCTGTTCCCAATGGAGATCAATGCATCGGATACTGAGTTTAGGACCGTAATGTGGTGCAAGGGGTCTGTTAAGTCTGAGACAGTGAGTGAAGCAGCAACAGGGCCAAATTCTTCAGAGACTGGGATCCCTTCTAGCCCTCTTCTCCCACCAACTCTCTTCTTGGGTTTAAACTGGCAGAGGGGAGATTTAGACTAGATGTTGGGAGGAAGTTCTTTCCAGTGAGGTTGGTGAGGCACTGGCACAGGTTGCCCAGGGAGGTTGTGGCTGCTCCCTCCCTGGAGGTGTTCAAGGTCGGGTTGGACGAGGCCTTGAGTGACCTGTACTAGTGGGAGGTGTCCCTACATATGGCAGGGGGTTGGAACTGGATGATCTTTGAGGTCCCTTCCAACCTTACCATTCTATGATTCTATGATTCTCCCTGTCTCTTCACTTCAAACCTAATCTTCATTTCTTCATAGGCTTCATGAGCCACAATTTACATATTCTACAGTTCACTGAACTTATTTCTGTTATTAGGCAGCTTTAGATTAGGAGATCAGTTACTGTTCGCTAACTACTGCAGGAGAACCCCCATACAACAAGTACAAGTAGAAAGCTCTCGATTGTAGAAGTATGCCTGAAGACAAAGTCACATAAAATTTGATTGCACTGATATTAAATTATTATGGTAGTTTGAAGTTTTATGAAGCACTAGTTTTAATACCATTTTAGTGCTCTGTACTTAGACACATTGGACCTGCTTCCATACAGTAGGTAGTTAATATCTGGGGGGAAATAACCTTCCTTCTCTGATGAGGCAAGAAGCTTCTTTGTATCAAAGCTATTGCCATTAGTGAATATGTATAAATGAAAAAGTAAAATCTATTAACATAGATAAAGCTAGGTACTTTTTCAGACCTTTGCAGTACATTGCTTACTATGAAATAATGGAACATAGTTTAGTGCTTCTCATTTTAACAGAATAGGGAAGAATTCAGATACTTGTTTATGATTAATGTCCATCACATGCAAATGACTTCACATTCCCAAATTATGACATTACTTAAAGGATGAAATATGAAACTAATCTCTTTGCAGATTGTTAATTGCTAAAGCAACACTGAATCTCACATGCAGCTTTATTTCCTAAGCTATTGCCCAGAGGTTATAGAATCAACTTGTATAGCAAGGTAGCAATTTACAGTTTGTCAGGTATTGTCTCAACAAAATGCCAGATTAAATTAATTCGTGCAGTTAATGCAGTAACAATTGTAGTAGGCATTAAGGTCACATGTCTGAACTGGTGAGAAAACGGAACCATTTCTTAGGGCTATTGCTGGCTGCACATTGTTGAATGTTAATTTTGGAATTTATTTAATCTCTTCAGTCTTATTCTAGCATATTGGCAAAGTCTTTTAACATGCAGATTTTCTAATGAATTGAGTGTACTTCCTTCTGACTGAATAGGTTGCTATTTAATATTTCAGTCTGCAATAGATTGCCAATTCATCACCTTATAGAAAAATTTATCCTAACTTCATGTTTCCAAATACAAAACCTCTGCCATTCTTTTCAATTAAAAAAAAAAAAAAGTGAGAGCATCATTCTACAATCATGGTGTTCTGTTCCTACCAGTGCCCACAAACTTTGATAATTAGGTAGGATTAGCTGAACAAGACAGATTCATCATGAGTTCAGAATTTCTTTGAATCTGAAGATATAGGTCAGACCAAGTTCTACAAAATGAGGGTTTGCGGTTTTATTTTTTAATTTTTTTAATACCCTCTATAAAAAAAGAATCATAGAATCATAGAATGGCAAGGTTGGAAGGGACCTCAAGGATCATATAGTTCCAACCCCCTGCCAGAGGCAGGGACACCTCCCACTAGTACAGGTCACTCAAGGCCTTATCCAACATGGCCTTGAACATCTCCAGGGAGGGAGCAGCCACAACCTCCCTGGGCAACCTGTTCCAGTGTCTCACCACCCTCGCTGTAAAGAACTTCCTCCTAACATCCAGTCTAAATCTCCCCTCTGCCAGTTTAAACCCATTGCCCCTTGTCCTGTCGTTGCAGGACCTTGTCAATAGTCCCTCCCCAGCCTTCCTGTAGGCCCCCTTCAGATACTGGAAGGCTACTATCAGGTCCCCTCGAAGCCTTCTCTTCTCCAGGCTGAAGAGCCCCAACTCTCTCAGCCTGTCCTCATAGGAGAGCTGCTCCAGCCCTCTGATCATCTTTGTGGCCTCCTCTGGACCCATTGCAACACTTCCATGTCCTTCCTGTGCTGAGGGCTCCAGAACTGCACACAGTACTCCAGGTGGGGTCTGACGAGAGCAGAGCAAAGGGGCAGAATCCCCTCCCTTGCCCTGCTGGCCACACTGCTCTTGATGCAGCCCAGGACTCGGTTGCTGTCTGGGCTGCATGTGCACACTGCAGGCTCATGTTGAGCTTTTCATCAACCCAGACTCCAAGGTCCTTTTCCTCAGTTCTGCTCTCCAGCCATTCACCACCCAGCCTGTATTTGTGCTTGGGATTGTGCCTACCCAGGTGCAGGACGTTACACTTGGCCTTGTTGAATTTCATGAGGTTGACCTGGGCCCAAGTTAGAGTGATGACCTTAGGGAGGGATAGAAGATGAATGTATTTAGTAAAGCACTCATACAGAAGAGAGATTTCTGTAGAGCCAACTGTGGGACAATCCTTGCAGAGAAGAGAGGCAAGTGGAGGCAGAGGTGCTTGAGGAAAGATCTAAAGCAGATGAAAATAGGTGAAGTATGCAAATGGCCTTGGGAATGCAACCTGCCACAAATTATAGCAGTTCTGGTGCAGAAACTAAGACACCACAGCCTGCATTAAGCTCCCTGCATGGGTTAGAGAAGAAGAACCAATGCAAAGCAGAAAATTCCAGGAGTGCTCAGCAGAGATGTGTTTAATGCAGACGCTGGAGGAAAAGTACAAAGACATGACAACCAGACTTGCTGCTGGGAAAGTTGTTCCCCTGTACAATCTTTGTTGGGTGTCATGCACATATGCTCTTGTCTGGAAGGCAAGCACTTGTGGACCATGCAGTTGCTCTCACTAGATATCACTGTAGTCAGCCCATGGATCATGCCTTTTGCTCTGCCAGTCTCCAGGCTTTAACTACTTCATTCTAAGATTTTGAAAAACATCTCTATTTTGAGGGAAGTCAGTACTCTGGGCCTGCCTGCAGCATGATCTGCATCAGCAAGATCATCCATGAAGGTCAAACCGTCCTTTGTGATACAGGGAAGAGGGGACAGCTTCTCCTTATCCCTCCACGTCTTCCTATCTTGCACAAAACAGAACCATAGAATCAGTCAGGGTTGGAAGGGACCACAAGGATCATCCAGTTCCAATCCCCCTGCCATGGGCAGGGACACCTTACCCTAGATCAGGCTGCCCAGAGCCTCATCCAGCCTGGCCTTAAACACCTCCAGGGATGGGGCCTCAACCATCTCTCTGGGCAACCCTGGGCTCTCACCACTCTCATGCTGAAGAACTTCCTCCTCACAACCAGTCTGAATCTCCCCACCTCCAGCTTTACTCTATTCCCCCTAGTCCTGTTACTACCTGATATCCTAAAAAGTCTCTCCCCAGCTTTTTTTGTAGGCCCCCTTCAGATACTGGAAGGCCACAATAAGGTCACCATGGATCCTCCTCTTCTCCAGACTGAACAGCCCCGACTCTTTCAGCCTGTCCTTATAGGAGAGGTGCTCCAGCCCTTTTCCTTCAGAGAGGTGCTGTGATCACCCCCGTGGCCCTTCTCTGGACCAACCTGTATTTGTGCTTGGGATTGCCTCAGCCCAGCTGCAGGACCTTGCACTTGGTCATGTTGAACCTCATGTGGCTGGCTTGTGCCCATCTTTCCAGTCTGTCCATGTCCCTCTGGATGGCATCCCTGCCCTCCAGCCTGTCTACTGCACCACACAGCTTGGTGTCACCAGCAAACTTGTTGAGGCTGCACTCAATGCCTGTGTCCATGGCACTGACACAGATGTTGAACAAGACTGGTCCCAGGACTGATCCCTGAGGGACTCTGCTTGTCACTGCCTCCACTGGGACATGGAGCCATTGACAGCCACCCTTTGGTGTGGCCATCAAGCCAGTTCTTTATCCATCTGGTGCTTCACCCACCAAACCTACGTCTCACCAGCTTGGAGATCAGGATGTGGTATGGGACAGTGTCAAAGGCTTTGACCAGGTCCAGGTAAATGACATCACTTGCTTGCCCCTCATCTATTAGTATTGTGACATGTTTATAGAAGGCCACCAGGTTTACTAGCCAGGATTTACCCTTGGTGAAGCCATGCTGACTGTACCAAATTGCCTCTTCACTATTCTCCTGTCTCAGTAGTGCCTCCAAGAGGATTTGCTCCATGATCTTACCCGGCACAGAGGTGAGACTGATTGGCCTGTAGTTCCATGAGTGACCACCACAACTTGCATGAGCAAGGGCCCATCTCTCATATCTTGCTCCTTTTCCTGGAAAGGAGAAAGCTCCATGCCAAATCTTTGTGCCAACAATGTAAGAGTTCGAGATAGTGAAATTGTCAGGGGAGCTATGGCTGGTGCTCAGGCCCATGCGCCCTAGCAGTCAGGAAGCACACATGGACCCCTACTGCATGGATCTTCAGGGGGCAGGGGCTACAATGGATGGAAATTTTTAAGCCAAAGAGCTTACAGACATATCTGAGAATTCAGCAAACAACTTTCAACACCATAGCCTTTAGGTAGCAGCTGAGCAGGGTTTTGGGGGACTGTGACTGGAAGCAGTGGTGGACACAATCGTTTTATATTCCAGTTCCAGCAATGACTCCAGTGGTGGCTTGGCTTTCCACATAGTCTCTAAAGCTGACCTTGTCTCTTGTGCTGCAGTCTGTGTAACCAAGGTGGGTACTGGCTTTTTAGGGTGTTTTCTCTGTTCAGTTATTGCCCACACATAGTTCTCTTCAAGTTCTGAAATATTAGCAGATTGTAGGGCTGAAGCCTTACATGAGACTAAGGTTGAATATGGACTATCTGAAAACTGCCAGACAAGAGCTTTAAAGCATACCTGGAAGCATTGTGATTTTTTCCTTTTTTTTTTTTTTAAAATACAGCACAGTGTTTTCTAGATCCTTTCCTTAGCCTCTAGCCCTAATTTTTTTATTTCATCACACCAGTTTTAAAACCAGTGAAATAGAGACTACAGAGAAGGTGTAACAGGTCCCAAATGAATTCTTAGTAGCAAATTCAAATATGAACACTTTGCTCATTTTGAACAGTTTAGCAAATGGAAAAAATAATGTGGTGCAGAGCTATCCAGCTTAAGTTCATCGGTTTGGATGTACTTGCAAGAAGTTATCAGCAGTTTATTGCAGCAAATGCCTGTCAGCAGTCTGCAGAGGAGTGCTGCTTATAACTTTATGCTCCTTCACAGGTACTGCTATGACAGTGGACTATAATGGGACCAGATGGGATCCATCCTAGGGTGCTGAGAGAGCTGGCAGATGAGCTGGCCAAGCCTCTCTCCAACATTTATCAACAGTCCTGGCTCACTGGAGAGGTCCCTAAAGACTGGAAGCTGGCCAATGTGGCCACAAGAAGGACCGGGAGGAGGAAGTGGGAAATTACAGACCTGTCAGCCTGACCTCAGTGCTGTGCAAGATAGAATCATAGAATCATAGAATGGTAAGGTTGGAAGGGACCTCAAGGATCATCTAGTTCCAACCCCCTGCCAGAGGCAGGGACACCTCCCACTAGTACAGGTTACTCAAGGCCTCATCCAACCTGGCCTTGAACAACTCCAGGGACGGAGCAGCCACAACCTCCCTGGGCAACCTGTTCCAGTGCCTCACCACCCTCACTGGAAAGAACTTCCTCCTTACATCCAGTCTAAATCTCCCCTCTGCCAGTTTAAGCCCATTGCCNCAGGTGGGGTCTGACAAGAGCAGAGTAAAGTCGCAGAATCCCCTCCCTTGCCCTGCTGGCCACGCTGCTCTTGATGCAGCCCAGGACTCAGTTGGCTGTCTGGGCTGCATGTACACGCTGCAGGCTCATGTTGAGCTTTTCATCAAGATAATGGAGCAGATCATCCTGAGTGCAATCACAGGGCACCTACAGGATGGCCAGGGGATCAGACCCAACCAGCACAGATTTAGGAGGCGCAGGTCATGCTTGACCAACTTGATTTCTTTTTATGACCAGATGACCTGCCTGGTGGACATGGGGAAGGCTGTGGATGTAGTCTACCTGAACTTCAGCAGAACCTTTGACACTGTCTGCCATAGCAAACTCCTGGCCAAGCTGGCAGTCATGGTTTAGAGCATGTGTCAATCTGTTAGAGGGCAGGAAGGCTCTACAGAGGGACCTGGACAGGCTGGATAGATGGGCACAGTCCAACACCATGAGTTTTAGGAAGTCCAAGTGCCAGGTTCTGCACTTTGGTCACAACAACTCCATGCAGTGCTACAGCCTAGGTACAGAGTGGCTGAAGAGCAGCCAGGCAGAGAGAAACCTGGGACTGCTGGTTGACAGATGACTGATCATGAGCCAGCAGTGTGCCCAGGTGGCCAAGAAGGCCAATGGCATCCTGGCCTATGTCAGGAATAGTGTGACCAGCAGGACAAGGAAGATTATTCTGTCTCTGTATTCAGCACTGGTTAGGCTACACCTTGAGTACTGTGTCCAGTACTGGGCCCCTCAAATTAAGAAAGATGTTGTGGTACTGGAACATGTCCAGAGAAGGGCACCAAGGCTAGTGAGGGGGCTGGAGCACAAGCCCTACGAGAAGCAGCTGAGAGAACTGGGGTTGTTCAGCCTGAAGAAGAGGAGTTTCAGGGGAGACCTCATTGCTGTCTACAATTACCTGAAAGGAGGTTGTAGCCAGGTGGAGGCTGGTCTCTTCTCCCAGGCAACCAGCGACAGAACAAAAGGACACAGTCTCAAACTGTGCCAGGGCAGGTTTAGGCTGGATGTTAGGAAGAAATTCTTCACAGAGGGAGTGATTGCCCATTGGAATGGGCTAAGCCCAGGGAGGTGGTGGAATCACCATCCCTGAAGGTGTTCAAAAAAAGACTGGATGAGGCACTTAGTGCCATGGTTTAGTTAATTAGAAGGGTTAGGTGATACATTGGACTTGATGATCCTGGAGGTCTTTTTCAATCTTGTTAATTCTGTGATTCTGTGATAATCTCTCAATCTGGTGGTACTCCAGCTGCTAAATAGATGTCTTCATTTTCAGTGGGATGAGTGCACACAGTTCCCAAATGTAATTACATGCCTCTGGAAGCCACGCTGAAAGAATAGGCCAGGGCTCAGTGTGTTACAGTGGTGACTGGGGGTGGCTTGACCAGAAAGAGCTGTCAGCTGCCAGGTGGCCTCATTGTTGCCCTTTATAGGTGGCTGGGGCCTTCCTGAGACTCATGTTTGGGTGCCCACTGTCTGTCCCCTACTTCCCACACAGGTTTTGCAGCCTGTTCCAAGCACTCTGCTGCTCCTGCCAGCACTGATGGTTGATGAACAAACCAGGAAAGCTCCACACAATGATTCAGCTTCTAGGAATTACATCCTCAAATACCTTCCAGTATTTGAAGGGATCCTACAGAACAGCTGGAGATGGATTTTCACGTCATGTAGTGGTGCCATGACTTCAAACCAGAAGAAACTAGACTGAGATTAGACATTAGAAAGAAATATTCCACCATGAGAGTGATGAGGCACTGGAATAGGTTGCCCAGTGTTGTGTAGGATCCAGCCCTGGAAGTGTCTGAAGCCAGTTTAGACAGCATCTTGAGCAACCAGATCTAGTAGGAGATGTCTCTGCCTATGGCAGGGTGTCAGAACTAGATGATCCTTAAGGTCCCTTCCAACTCAAATCATTCTATGATTCTGTTCTATGATTACACGAATCTCCCAAAAACAACCTCAAGTCTGTCTCCCTCCTTCTTAATTGCATTTTCAGTGGAGCTAAATAGCCAGGACTCTTTACTATAATATATTTCAGGGAGAGTTTTATGACAAAAATGGTGATTTTTCCCCTGTCAGCTGAGTCTCTCTGCCCCGAACTGAAGAATTCCCTCATCTTTTTGTTTGAGTTTGCTGTAGTTTTAGAATATTTTTTAGCAAGTACAAATCCTGCTCATTATGCCCACAGCAAACTCATGAGAAGAGGAGCTCTCAATCAAGTCCTTTGAATTCTGAGTATCTTGTGCAGTTAGTTGTTTGGGTTTTTTCCCAGTTAAAAATCTCTGTGTTTTGCAGCGATGCCGTTAGTGAGCTGCCTACCTGCATATAAGCAACCTTACCATATTATTTCCTTATGCCCAGATGATTAACTCTGCTTCCGTCCATCTTCATTTTATCTTTTAGTAGATATCTAATAAAGTTTTTAAAGTGTGTGCTCAGGTCAATGAACTCCAGAGATAATGTTCAAAGAGAAGGAATTATTGGGAAATAAAAAGACCTCAATAAGGATTTATGAGCTTCTTTCTGATGAGGCTGAAGCCTGATCTGAGGGAATAGTGACAGGTGTGTTATTACCATACACCAGATATTTAATGTTTTGCTGGAACAAGTTGAATAGTGACAGCTGACTTCCCCAAGGGCGAGTAGCCTCTTATGAACATTATCTTCACTGTCAGCCTTGTTGGATGTCTTGAAGGACAAGCCGAGAACTAACTGGGAGCTGGATAGCAAAGACCTCATGAATAGGGAAGAGCCCTGGGCCATGGATAGGTGGAGTAAGGAAACCTGGTGTTACCAATTCCAAGCTGTATCTGTTACTGGGTAATTAGAAGATGCGATCTGCAGGGGTGCACAAACACTGTTACCCACCCAGTTGTTCTCTGAATTATTCACTGCTCATTAAAAAAGATAAGGGAATAAAATATAAGATGTATGCACATAAATCATAGTGAGATCTTGCCAGTATCTGCTTTGGTCAAGAATGAAACCCAGTTTCTGTTACAGTCTCTTTTTCTTGTATATTCTTAATTTGGAAAAGAAAAATAGAAACTGTAACTTTGAAGGAAATATGTTTAATTTTGTCCAATATTAATATTTAATATTAATACTTAGGGGTAGTTTGGCTATCGCTTTTTTTTAATTCACCCAGAAGTGTTTTGGTTTTTCTTTTTCTTTTTAAAAAGAAGGCAAACAAAGAAATTAAATGCAAAGCATTCAAGTCAACAAATGCTAGGATTTCCAAAAGGGAATTTTCTGATCACCTTGTTATCTGACACTACCTTTTGTATTTCTGTTTCTTAGATTTAATATAAAATAAAATACAATATCTGTAGTGTGGCTAATACCTCACAAACTGTCCGGAATGCCAGGTATTCAAAGTCATCAACAGCTCAACTGAAAAGAAGACAGGAACTGCAGAATGGTAAATACTTAAAAAAAAATAATCTGACTTCTCCTGATGAGTAGGGGAGGTTTCACTCTCCCATCAGTTTGCCTCTCTGAAAACAAGTTTCTGAGAAAGTATTGGTTGTGCATGTTGAGTGTTCACCAGCGCACCATTTTGCAACCATGTGTATGTCCTCAGCTCGATGAACTCAGTACTATGACAATAAAAAAAAAACCCAACCAAAACCCAAAACCCAAACCAAGAAAAAACCCCACAAACAAAAAAAAAAAAAAAAAAGAGAAGGAATTGTACACTAACAGAGAATAAAATGATCCACTAGAACAGTATGTGTATTTATGCTGAATTTCAATCAACAGTTAATACTACAAAAATGTCACTCTGAGTTACTGTTGACTTACACACGCAATCCCATTTGCTTTAATTGAGGGCAAAATTTGCTACTTCTGTTTTCTCTAGCAAATTGTTTGTTAAATGGTTGTGAGTTTTCTACTGAGCCATGTGGTGCTTGCAAAGACAAGTATCTTCATTGATCATCTATGACTGGTGTTGAAAGTCTCCATTAGAATTGCAATTTTACTTTATGTTATTGAATGCACTAATGGAATTAACATCTTTTGGGTCACTTTTTACTTTGGAGCAACAGTTTCCATGTTTTGTTTTAATTTTATTTCTGATAGTTCAGATTACTTTTCTAATGATTTTCTCTGTGTGAGATGCAAGGGTCTAGGAGTCTGGTTGCTGCAGACAATGCCTACTCAGATGATGTTACAGGATGCAACATCACAGAACAAATTAATTTAGCAAACTTACTGTGTAATAATCCCCTCACAGTGAGCTGCATACAGCATCTTGTAGCTATTAAGAAATTGCTCAATTAAAATAAGAAAAACAATTGGAATTGGGTCCTATAAAGGTTAGGGTCTGGGATTTGGCTCAGATCTTAAAGATAGTTCATAAAGCTCTGTGGGTAGTTCAGTAAATCCCTAGGCATCAGCAACATTTTTAGGCAACAAGATGGGTGGTTTTAATGTCTGTACACACTTCATCATATGAAAATACTGAAAAAATAATTTTACATGTGTTGTGGTAGGCCTAAATAGGCTGAAATAGGCCTGGACACATCCTGGCTTGCCCAGGCATGTTCCCTTGCCCCCCCTCTTTCTGTGCTGGAGGAAGCAACCACCAGAAAGGAAAACGAAATCCTAATATGGTGAAACTTGGCAAAGTGCCATTTTGATCAGTTAATCTATGTGCAAAGGCCCATTAGACTCAGGCTGCATGGATAAAAGAGATGAGCAGATAACACAACAGGCTGCTGCTGCCATTGCTGCTTTTGCCTCAACGTGCTCTCTGTGCTACTGCCTCATTGCATCCTGCCTGCCCCTCTGCAAGTCTTCTGCTGAATTGGGAGTCAAGAGAAACCAAGTCAGACACAATGCTAGACTGCCAGCTTCCTGAGAAAAGAGCCTGGGAAAACTCCAAACCCTCTAACAGTTTTGAGACCACCAACAGCAACCCTGCCATGTGCTTTGTGTACTGCCTGATACTATAATGCAGCCCCGAAAATCCATAGAGACTACTTTATGAGTAAACACTCAAAAGTCTCTTAGCAAATCTTTAGCAAAATTGTCTAAATTCTTAAGTGAATTTGAATACCTTCTCTCTTAGCAGCAGAAAGGAGCCTCTCGAGTCCCTTGGTGGGCAGTTGAAACTAAGAACCTTTTTCCAGTTTTAATGTTTGCATTTGGTAGTTATTCCTTAAAGTGTCCTAGTTTTGCCTGTTCCCTGTGCGTATAAGTGGCCAAACCATTCATTTTGAACATTGTAAATAAGTTTCCTGGTGAGATTTAATGTTAATAAACAATTTTCATAGTTACTAACAGTCTTTGCCAGGATATAAAAATTATTATCAATTTTGCATAATTTGTAACAACATGTTTAATGCTTGTGCATTGATGATGATACTTTCATTGATGGTTAGTATGGGTGCAGCGTTTTAATCTGGTAAAATAGTGAAGATCATAGAATCATAGAATGGTAAGGTTGGAAGGGACCTCAAGGATCATCTAGTTCCAACCCCCTGCCATAGGCAGGGACACCTCCCACTAGTACAGATCAGTCAAGACCTTATCCAACCTGGCCTTGAACACCTCCAGGGATGGAGCAGCCACAACCTCCCTGGGCAATCTGTTCCAGTGCCTCACCACCCTCACTGGGAAGAAATTCCTCCTAACATCCAGTCTAAACCTTTCCTCTGCCAGTTCAAACCCATTGCCCCTTGTCCTGTCGTTGCAAGACCTTGTCAATAGTCCCTCATCAGCCTTCCTATAGGCCCTCTTCAGATACTGGAAGGCTACTCCAAGGCGTCCTCGAAGCCTTCTCTTCTCCAGGCTGAAGAGCCCCAACTCTCTCAGCCTGTCCTCATAGGAGAGCTGCTGCAGCCCTCTGATCATCTTCGTGGCCCTCCTCTGGACCCACTCCAACACTTCCATGTCCTTCCTGATGTTCACCCATGTTTTGCCAGCTCTTGACTATAATTTATGTTAACAGGTGATGTGGACACTAAGTATTTGAAACTGTACTGATGGGGTTAATGGTGCCAGGTGCTCAGCAATCCTATGAGATGCTGAGAGATTTCGTATGAAGTCACCGAGAGGCAGAGTGCCAGCAGAACACAAATTAGGTCCTGTCTGCTTCTCTGCTCTTTTGCTGAAAATGCTCACTCTTTCATGCTGGCTAGTTACTGCTCTGATTTATTATTGCTTATGAGTAATCAAAGTCAGTCTTTTTATAATCACATCAGAGTAGTGAATTAGTGAGACATTATATTTTTCTGGGGGGATTTTATGAAGTTTGTTTTAGTCATCTGGAATGGAAACACACAAAGCAGTGCAGTCTGAGCACCCTGTTAAATACTGTTGGAACAAATATGCAACATCATCGGCGATCGAATTGGGCAATTTATTTATTTGGAATAAAATACTGAAGAATTGCTCCAATTAGAGTGATGTTTGTGCAGACCACCTCTGTTGGACTTGAAAAGAAAATAGTGTGTTTTTCTTGCTGCTCTTTTCTGTATTTTATCTCCTTATATTTCCTCAGCCCCGTGGCTTGCTTGCTTTCATGGCTGCTCCAAGCCATGCACTTTAAGAAAAGATCTACAAACTGGGCTGTTGTATTTATTGCTATATGTCTGTGTTCAAACAAAATAAAAGGGATTGTTTGATGACAGACACAGCCTGCTGACATCACCATGGTCTTCCTGAGACCCTGGAAACCTGTCTAGTGTAGGCAGGGAGACAAGAGAATGTGCATCTTTTTCCTCCATTCTTTTTTTTCCATGCAGAAAGCATTAGAGGTTGAGCTTTGTCTGTCTGACAATCTCCTTCTGGACATGAACATTGTGTGCAAGACACAACACGAAAAGATGGCATGATCTTGAAACTGAAGATAGGTCTTTAAGAAGATAAAAGTCCACGGAGATGATGCCGTGCTGGCAGCCAGTCTAGTCATTAGCATGCAGACGTGGTTCTTGGTGCCTCTTTCAGATTTCTCCTGCCTGCAGCGCTCGCTTCTGCTGCCAGTTTCCTGGTGTGCGGCTGTGTGAACTGCAGCTGCAGTGAAGGTCCTTGCTCCATTTCTCAGTGTTGATTGCAGATTTCAGCCCTGCAGCAAGAACAGTCCTAGAAGTTTCCTGGAAGGTGCACAAACTTAGGGGCTGGTAGCATTTGTCAGGAGAAGTCATTAGCCTGGGAGGTGCCCCACAGCTGCTTCATACCTCAGGACCTGCCCATTCCCATGTAAATCATGGCAGAGTCCAAATTTACTTTTAATTTCTTCACATACATCCTACTTACACTTAAAGCTTATAGCTAACTCTACCTTGTTCTGCTATGCAGAATATGGGATGAACATAACATTCCCTAAAACATTGCATGATGTTCTGAAGGGCTGCAAAGACCCATAAACTGTACAAATACTAACTGTAAACTTCCTGAGACTCTTATTAATATTTTAATCTGTCATCCTTCTTCAGTCTAGAGAAAAAAAAAAACAACAAAACTATCTTACCCTGTGTCTGCACACATAGCATTAGTATGATTCATCACGCTTTCCTTCTTTCTCAGAATCTGCCTTCACAGCCATTTGGTCCTCATATGTTCTTTCACAGAACTGAATTTGGCATCTTTTCAGAATTACAGAGCAAAATGTTCACACCATAATCACAAGATGGAAGAAACTGGGATTTTTTCAGGTACTTGGGCATATGCATTTGTTTCTTGCAACATATTTCCAGCTTCAGTGGTAGATAGATATGGTACTCACAAAAGGGTTAAAGACTTCTCTGCAGTTGCTAGGTAATGATGTCTTATCATTGGGACCACTTACTAGTTAGTGACAGCCTTTCTGATGATGTAATGCTTAAACAGGAATTGTGGAGTGCATTAAATCACCTTTCTATTTTTCTTGTTTTCTTTAGGAAGCTAGTGAATTAAACAAAAGCCTGCAGCATTGTGATATTCTGGCTTCATGGATAAATCAGCCACAAGCCAGGAAATACAGAAGATGAACAGTAGTCTAAGGAGACATCTTTAGCTCTGAGGGAGTGAGCTCTCTTACTGATGTAATACAAATTTTGGTAGAAAGTACTGCTGCTTCATAGTTCTTGGACCAATGTAGATTGAAGCGATGGGTCACTACAGTAATAAATACAGATATGTCAAACAGGCTATATGGCAGTTGGGTTTGTTTTTTTTTCTTTCTGTTTACTTCAACAACTAGAACCACCCTTATAAAACAACAAGCACTGTTTGGAATAAAGTTATGTTTGGACACAGACAAAACTGCTCAAATCCAGACTGAAGTGCAGCCAGAACCCATGCATTTGGATCTGTTACAGAAGTGCATTCTTTGGATACCAGATCTGAACTAATTGCTAATTTGTTCCTAGGTAACATGAAAACATATTAAAGTGAATATAATCATTCAATAAACATTTAATTCTCACTTCTCCTCATTTCATTCAGTCAAGTGGTCCAGTCTGAGATCCCTCTTTTCCTAGTCCAGGAAACATTGGAAGAGGGAGCTGAGACTCTGTGGGGTTTTACATGATTAATATCCTCAGATTTTATGAGACCTCTTGATCTCAGCTGTGGCACACCCCACCTGTGCTCTCTCAGCCTCCTGGGACACTCTTCTCCAAACATCCTTCCCATCCTCAGCTTTCTGTGCACCAGGGCTGCTTTGTGGACACCTACTCTAATCTTACACAACCCTAAACAAGGTAGCTTTGAAGTGAGCACAGCACAGGCTCAGCAAATGGTCCCAGATCAGCATGCTAATGCCTTCTTTCACTTGCCTTTTTCCTTTTCTCCACAAACATTTCAGACCATGAAATAGCATTGGGAATCTGGGGAATTGAGGCAATTACAAAGTGTCTGACTATCTTGTCATGCAAGCAAGGCAAATCCACTTGTGCGTGCTACCCCTGAGGCAGGATCTTACCCTAGATTAGAATGCAATCACACAATGGAGAAGTGTGTATTTATGTAGCTGGCACCATACAAATGGGAGAGGGAAAGGTATGGGTAAATATAAGGTTCTTTTGTTAATCTCCTCATCTGGTCTGATCATTTACGAACTCTTTGGTGACTAGGAGAAACTGCATGCTCACTCAAACCTATATAATTGTGCTGAACTCAATTGATGTGCTGGGACGTTGCTGAAATTAGCTGTCTTAACCAGCAACAACAGCAATCCAGCCTCTTTGTACTTCTCATTTGTCAAATTAAAAGGTCCCATTTCAGGCTTTGCCTCTTGTATACTCCTACAGTGCTGTGTTGAATGGACACATGAAAGGAGAACAATTTGTCTCAGATATGTGTGGAATTCAGCGTGAGGAGAACAAGAAGTCTGCAAGCTTCAGCACCCGAATTTTTTATGCTGCTGACAAAATGAGCAAGAATAAAGTATCCAGGCTGAAAGGAAAAGGGAAATAACTGCATTCTTACATGAACCCCTTTCTGTATTTTGGGACATACAGTCATAATAATGGTAGACATTGCACGGATAACAATACACAAGATGAGATCATTCTTGCAGCCGGGTTCAGTACAGATATTATTTACCAGAGCCACAGTGTACAGAAACTTTGCAGGGCGAGTCTCTCCTACGGCACATCATTCAAATGCTTGTGCAAGTACAGTGACTGCTGATATGAAAAAAAGTGGTAGTAGGAAAATAACTGACTACAGATTGTGAGCCACTTCAGACAGATATGTTTTATTTTACTAAGTTGAGTTTTAGCCTATGTGTAGGTATGCACTATAACAAGAATGGTAAAGTATCACCAGATCAGTGAACGATATTACCAGTCGCATCTGATTAGATTTCATCCTACTCATTCGTCTCATTGCAAGAAACATAATCCCCTTATACAAATACCTGATATATCACATGCATCGTCCTGGCCAAGAGAACATGCATTGTTTTGAAGACATCTTATTTTACACTTGTCTTTCTCCCCACATAGAGGATGTGATGGGGAAATGCCTGTTGCAGTGCCGAATGATGTCCATGGGTACTCCATCCATCCTGGAGGGCTGAGACACGTGTGTGAGGTGAAGTTTACCCTGCTGATTCATGCATTTCTCCATTTCTGAAGGCATCATTAACAGGAGTGTCTAATGCATGGGAAGCATTTGAGATAGTTACAGAAACACTGAAGACATTAACAGCAGAAAGTTCAGTGCCACAAATCAAGAGACAACACTAGGATCTCTCATTGTCTGCCACTTAAGTAAAAAAGTCACCATGAAGACTGATAAAGGATGGTAAGAGATCATACTATGTTGCTTCTGAAATGCAACAGTCACTTTGGTCCTCTTTAAAAACACTTTTCCCTCTCAAGATCTGTGCTGTCCACAAACATCAGTTGCACCAAAGCACATGTAAAACCGCCATGATTGAAATCCTGCCTACAGTGCTGGCAGCGACTGCTACCTCTGCCTTCCAGAGAAAGAACCTGTCCCTTTCAAAGTATAAATCTTGGCACAACATGTCCACCAAAAATTTTTTACATGGTCTTTGATGCATCTAACCACAGATAACTGTAGTTGCTCAAGTACCACCTGGAGCTGTTTGGCAGTGCTGCTCACAGGGACTTGTGTCCAGTTCCTGTATTTGTGTATCTACAAGTGAGCAGCATTTCCTCTTCAGTTTTCATTGGCTTGGGAAAGGGAGAACATTGCCTTCATTCATTGGCTTCGCTGGAGCAGGCTCAGTCTTTGCTTTAGCTAGGGAAAGAAATAGATAGATCAAAAGCAAACAGTGTAATCAACATAGAGGTCCCAGTCTCCATTTCCCAAGCATATCTGAGCTTAGGTCAGTGTCTATCCAACATCTTTCCTCTCACTTTGTGCATGGATCTACAAATAATCTTCCTTTTTGCAATCATTTACTTTGACTATGGCTTGTTCTACAAGTTATAAGATCCTGGATAATAATAAAACCTTCTCCAAAGCTTTTATTTTCTCCTTGTGAGGAGAAAACCTATCAGGTTAATGTTGGTTCTAGCACCAATATCTGGCTTTTGTGTTCAGCAGAACACAGGCAGTTTCTGACCTCTGTTGTGGTCAAAATATCTGCCCACTTTTACCTCCCAGTAAGCCCTTGAAGAACCCCTGTGCTGCAGGGTGGACAGGCAGGGGAACTGTTGTGGGGAATCTGGGGGAGCTGTGCCCCTCTATATACGCACACATCAGAGGCACTTGTGGTTCCAGGTAAGAGAGGGAAATCTACAGGCCCATAAGGATCTAATATCTTCCTTTCCCCAGCACTGCCCAGGTTTAATTCTAAACTGGGGATATGTGTTTAGTCTTCTCTCAGCTCAGCAAATGTTTCAGTCACCAAAATCTTTCTACAGCAGCTTTGTTGGCAGGGCTGGGCTTCTGACAAGTTATTTCTATTCCGTACATGCATTGGGGCATTCTCATCAAATGGCTGAAGAGGTTTGTTTCTGCTTTCCTCCTCCTCAATAAATCTGCAATTTGGGAAGCAGATTTCATTTTGATGATTCTGTCCAACTATTTATTATGTTTGATTTCTAAGGCACTTGTGCTTGGTTCAGTGATTTCTCAGAAAGGGAATGGAGTCTATTGTAGTTAACCCTGTAAAAAGTCTAATGAATAATTAAATAGCATGTTGTCTGTAATTCTGCTTTGTCAGTTTGGTCAGTCAATTGCTGGTTGCTGCTCCTATCAGACAAAAACCTTGCTGTGAAGCTTGTTTAAAATTCAGCATTTGTTAATTAGCATTGTTCCGAATGAAATTCTAAGTGCCACTTCTTCAGGCAATTCAAGAGAGAGATGTAGAACTTCAGTGTCTCTATGGAGACCATTTATAATTTAAAAGACAGAAACAACAGTTTAATGCCTTGTAATACTTTTAAAAATCATCAGTAGCTCTTTCCAAAATACAAATAGAAAAAAAAATACAAATAGGAAAAGTATAGTGCCCTACAAGTATACAACACAAATTTATTGAAGATCACTGAATTGTGATAGAGATGATTCAGTGAAACTAGTTGAGGGCTAAGTTAAAGCACTAGGATTAGTCTCAGGGGTTTAAATTAAATACTGAATAAATATTTAAAATGTTAAAAAAAAAAATCAAATCTTTAGGCACATGTGTCAGCTGTAAGAAGGTAAAAGCATTTCGTTGGATTAATGCACACAAAGACCAAGAAATTAATTCAACATCCCTGCTAACCATCTGGCTTGCAGTACTGTAAGCCATGACTGATCTTGGTTTCCAGGGCATAAGCAAAGAGGGTTTGATCACCCACACTGGGCATCTTGCATCCAGCAATGCCTTATATCCAATATTTCAGGAAAAAGAAAAACAACATTGGGTGTAACAGAAAGACAAGGTCTCCTGTAAATAGCCATCAACCACACAGGCGAGCTCTGATGAATGAGTAATGGGAGGTGCATGCACGAAGCGATACCTCCTGCTGTATGACGACTGACTAAATCCCATTGCTGAAGCTGGTGGTGCTGCAGCACTTTGGAGAGAGGAGAACGGCCGGACTGCCGCAGGGAATCGGGACACACAAACACAGCTCCTGGGTCTTTTCATGCTTGCAGGCAGCTCAGCAATGCCTTGGAAACTAAAAAATCACGGATAGAGAACAGATGTGGAAAGAATGTGTAGAGAGCAATTGCCATGTTCCCTACAAAGGTGAAAGCTGTTGGGGCAGAAGAGACAGCCACAGCAGCAATGAAAGATCCCTGTCTTAGTTTACACCTGGAAGATTCAGGCAGCTTCCTTGTTTTGTGGCATGTCACGAAATCAGCAGGAAGAGTGGGAAAGGGATCCAAAAAAGGAGGAAGAGACAGGAGAGAGCCTGGGTGGGTGTGCTGGTTTAGGGCCATAAGCTACCCAATACCAGAGGTCGGAAATGATATTTGCTCCTTTTGGGGAGTAAAAAGAGAAATGCTGCACACAGGCAGATTCTATTTACCTATGTACAGAAGGCATTCAGGTAGAATGAATACATTCACAAACTAGGCCAAGCTTACCAGACCCAAACCTTCTAGGATTCTCCACCCCATCCAGCCTCAGCAGGTCTAAGAGGAGGCCAGAATTGCCCTCCCCAACTCAGCCCTACAAGGTTCAGCAGGCCTCATGACACAGCTCAGAATTCCCTGCCAGCCAGAAGCTTTCTGCCCCACACAGACCATGGGGTAAGCAGGGACATGTGCTCTTCCCTGGGGAGAGGAGAAGTGAAGGGAGAAACGTTACAATACCCTGTGTGACCAGGTCTGTCCCCTGGGACTCTCTCTTTCTGGAGGATTTTGTCTCTGTGGTCTTCTTAAAGGGCATCTAGCCCACAGTACCACAGTGGGGAGCACAGTTCTCAAATTTAGGTTGGAGGCACCAGATATGAGGAGGGATAAGCTCTATCCCACAATGTTGTGGGAAAAAGGCACCTCGTCAGGCCCAGCGCCCAGCACCCAGCCGAGAAAGTGCAGCGTGCCCTGAATTTCACAGGTAAAGGGGAGCACAACCAGCACAAATCTCACCATGCCACCTGTGGGAAGAGGTAGGATAAAAGGTAGTCTACTCTGCCTGAAAAGAGCATGGAGAAGCTAAAGAAAACTTCTAAAACGGAGATCTTTATTGCTCAAATTCCTCTATATCTTTTTCAAGCTTTCCTTGCAGTTGAGAGCTTCTGCTCTCCCAGTGTGAAATATCCCAAAATAAACAACGTTATCTCCTCCAATGGCACATTATAATCACAGTAGAATTTAAAAAAAAAAAAAAGTATAGTCTAATTTCTATCTGAGTTGAGATCAGTTTTCTTAAATCCTTAAAAGTCTTTTTATATAGTAGGATTTCTTACTATACCTTGTTGGATCACAGGAAATATTTACTACTCAAAATTGTTAAGGAATACATTTTACCTTATTTGTTGTCTTGTTTCCTTTGCCCTTCAGCAATGATGTTCATTAGTGTCTGAAAAAAATAGACATCTAATGAGATGTTTGCTTCATGTAGTTAAAGTTTAATATTTTCTGCCTAGAGTACAGTATCTGTATAGTTTGTTTTTTTCTACATTAGCTATATGTTAATTATATAATTAGCAGTGAACAAGGATTTTGGTTTTTAATACCACTAATTCTCTTTTTTTCCTTATTATTCACTCCCTGTTCCAGCTGATGTCAGTTGAAGGACGCATATAGGGAAAGGCCTCATCAGACAACTCGATTCACTTTTTATTTCATGCGCAGCAGAATTTTTCTTGAAGAAACAAATGCTTTTTACACACCAGCTTTAGTTTTATATGGCTTATGTGATTTCTTGTTTTGCAACATCTTCACTTGGAGCACTAGGGTATATGCAATCATGTATAAAAGTAATGCTTTGGTCATGGCAGTTTTCAGAGTCCTTCTCGGCATATAAGTAGGGATGGCTCACTATGCTGCTTCTTCCGTCAGCTCAATGCACAGCTCACTCGCTTTTGTCCCCTTTCTCCCCTTTATTGTCTTGCTGCCCCGAAGCGCACACTTGCTATATATTGCCTAGTTATCAGAGCCTTCAGCAGTCACCTTGAAATGCTCTTTGCAGAAGCCACCAGCACACACCAAAATCTTGCTCTTTCCAGGAGCTAGGGTGCTGGTCTGACCAAGGCACTGCATACCACATATCTGTTAAATGTCTGCAAGAACATATATAGAGTGCAGTTCTACAACCAAATATCCCTCTGCTTCAGCAAAGCTTGAAACCAATGGTTCATGGCTGCAACAACATAGGTTTGAGTTTTGCATCACAACTGTTTGTGAATTAAAGAGTGTGAATAGCTGGAATCTCCATACCTCTTTCTCCCTACAAAACAAGCATGTGTATCAAAGCATAGCTTGTTACACCAAGCCAAACAGCAACAGAGTTACATCAAATCAGCTGATGTATATCCTCCTTTCTTAATCAGCCAACATTTAGTCTGAAATTATGCCTTGTCAACAAGTTCCTGTTGAACCTTTTTCTTTTCCAGTGGATCAGAGTAACTTCTACTCCTAGCCTCAGCAAGGGAGTATTTCATGGATTAGTGTAGCTGGAACCAGCTGGAGTTTGATGAGTCATATAGGCATCATCTCTCTAATCAGATGTGCATACATTTTGAAAAGAAAATTTTAGGTTCTCCATTTATCCCTTTTGTTTCTCTCTACTGGTGTAAATAGATACAGGTCATATGTTAAGAGTCTATGTGATACTCTGTCCAGTTCTGGGCCCCTCAGTTTAAGAAGGACATTTTGGTGCTTGAGCCCTCAATGGGTTTGCCCCAGAGAAGGGCGATGAGGCTGGTGAGAGGCCTCGAGCATAAGCCCTATGAAGAGAGGCTGAGGGAGCTGGGATTGTTTAGCCTGGAGAAGAGGAGGCTCAGGGGAGACCTTCTTGCTGTCTACAACTACCTGAAGAGTGGTTGTAGCCAGGAGGAGGTTACTTTCTTCTCAGGCAACCAGCACCAGAACAAGAGGACACAGTCTCAAGCTGTGCCAGGGGAAGTTTAGGCTGGAGGTGAGGAGAAAGTTCTTCACTGAGAGAGTCATTGGCTACTGGAATGGGCTGCCCAGGGAGGTGGTGGAGTCACCGTCCCCGGAGGTGTTCAAGGTGCATTTGGACGTGGCACTTGGTGCCATGGTCTAGTCTTGAGGTCTGTGGTAACGGGTTGGACTTGATGATCTTTGAGGACTCTTCCAACCTTGGTGATACTGTGATACCTTCCAACCTATTGGACTGCACTTCAGACATCTGCTTCAGATCTCTCTTTTAACATCATGTCTCTTTCGCTTCAGACTAGGTCATCTATTATTGTGTTAAGAATATTAGAAGCATTTTTTAAAATGTGCCAAATAAAAAGCCTACCATTTTTTATGTGTCTCTTCTTCCTTTTCATTGACATTGTTTGGGGAATACATCATAAAAAATGCCTTGCTACAGTGATGTATGGCAATAATCTATCATGAGAGCACTATCTTTTGGTGATATATTAGAATAGTGAATCATTAAAACATCGTCGAGCTAGATACATATTACTCAGCTACCAAGTGGCTAGCAACAGTACCTATACAGGGACTTACATGGGTTTAATGTATTAAATCAAAAGTACATGGATTTGAATATAAAATAATAATACTGTTAAGAATGATGTGATGTCCTATATTAATAGGTTTAATGTGAGCTTCTGTAAGACATTTCAATTAAAAAAAATAAGAATCCTGTTTTAATGAAGTAGTGGAAGCTGCCCTTCTGCCACCCACATTGTTTCCCTGTTCTAGAATGGGCTAGAAAGGAAAGAAAAAGACAGAATGAAAAAAATATAGGACAATAATCCAAAGGCATCACTGCTACCCACAGCGTTGATGGGAAATAGGAAAAATAATAAAAGTAAGTGAAAATTTAAATGGAGAAAAGCAACACCATTCTTTTAGTGTTTGCTGATGGCTTTGGGTCTTTTTAATATCCCTGACTTTGAAGTTAAAACAAGGTCTCTGATCTTTAATAAACAGCAGAGAAGTGGACCGTGGGTATAGGCACTAATAAAGAATTAAAGGGAAGCATGAGTGTACGTGATTCATTAGTTTCTAGCAAATTACATAGCTTTGTCCTGGAGCATTTGTTAAATTCTCTGTATTTTTAGACTTATTCCCTTTGACCAGATGAAAATACAGTATCTCATCTGTTGAGGACAAAACATGTTAACAGAGCCTTTTACAGACTATTTCCATTTGTGCCAGAACACTGTATCCATCTGCAGTTTCTGGAGGTTGTCAGCTCTTCCTGACTCCCCATGTTTTGGGAATATTCAGGACATACTCAGGAGGTGGGGATACGCTGTTGCTTTGGGTGGTGGTTGGTCCCTTCTCTCCGGTTACAAATGACAGGATGAGAGGAAATCTTTTTAAGTTGCATCAGGGGAAGTTTAGATCAGATATAGGGGAAAATTTCTTCACTGAAAGAGTTGTGAAACATCGGAACAGGCAGCCCAGGAAAGCTGTGGAATCACCACCCATGATAATACTGAAAAACTGTGTAGATTTGGTGCTTAGGGACAGGGTTTAGTGATGGACTTGACAGTGTTAGATTAATGGTTGAGCTCAATGATCTTGAAGGTTTTTTCCAAACTTAATGATAGTGTGATTCTAGGGTTATTCTATATTCTTGCATAATCTAGAGTTATTCTATATTCTTGCATTTTCACCTCCAAATGCAAGGTAAAGGCAGTAGCTGTGTTACAAACTTCTGCAAGCTCTGGTTCCTTTTAGGGAATGTTTTTGGTTTTAGAGGGATCCTCAATGACCTGCAAGCTAACTTTGTAACTTTTTTTTTTTTTTTCCCCCAATTATTTTTCATGTAATCTGCTCTGCACTTTACATGGTAAGAACACTCATAGAATAATATAATCATCCAGGTTGGAAGAGACCTCCAAGATCATCCAGTCCAACCTATCACCCAGCCCTATCCAATCAACTAGACCATGACACTAAGCGCCTCATCCAGTCTTTTCTTGAACACCTCCAGGGATGGTGAGTCCACCACCTCCCTGGGCAGCCCATTCCAATGCCAATCACTCTCTCTGTCAAGAACTTTCTCCTAATATCCAGCCTATACCTCCCCCAGCACAACTTGAGACTGTGTCCTCTTGTTCTGTAGCTGTCTGCCTCGGAGAAGAAATATGCTGGTTTGAGGCTAATTAGAACATTTGAATAGAGAAAATTACACTATAGGCTGTGAAAGGAAAACATCATGATGTCTACTTCACTCATACACTTGCTAAGAAACTGTTTGGGAACAATAACCAAAACATGAGATAAGTCTCTCTCTGTCACTTGCTGGAACAGCAGCTGCTGGGGCGATCTAGCAGTTTCTGGTTCTGGTTCTTCTGCCGATTAATCCTCACTAACCACTTTTCTTCTAACCCCCCTGGCCAATCCTCCTAAGTTACCTTGCACGTAAGGCAAACCTTGGGGTAAGGTACAGGGGTGGGGAGAAGGTGGAAGGGTGGTTGGGAGCCCCTCCTGGGGTCTCTGATTTCTGGGAGGGGAGTTGTGTTTCTGTATTACCTTTAACTTGTATATTTCTGTAAATATTCTGTATATAGTGTAAATATCTGTTGTACATTGTGCAAAGCTGTAAATAGAGCTTCATCACTTAACTTCCAGCTGACTGAGTTCTAGTCTGGGTCATTTTACAGAGTGGGGGTGGGCAGGGAACTCCCAAACCTTCACAAGAGACCAACCCCCACCTGGCTCCAACCTCCTTTCAGGTAGTTGTAGACAGCAATGAGGGTTCCCTGAGCCTCCTCTTTTCCAGGCTAAACAACCTCAGCTCCCTCAGCCTCTCCTCAGGGCTCTGCTCCAGCCCCCTCACCAGCCTTGCTGCCCTTCTCTGGACATGTTCCAGTACCTCAACATCTCCCCTGAATTGAGGGTCCCAGAACTGGACACAGTACTCAAGGTGTGGACTGACCAGTGCTGAGTACAGGGGCAGAATAACCTCCCTTGTCCTACTGGCCACACTGTTCCTGATACAGGCCACGATGCCATTGGCCTTCTTGGCCACCTGGGCACATTGCTGGCTCATGTTCAGTCGGTTGTCAAACAGTACTCCCAGGTTTCTCTCTGCCTGGTTGCTCTCCAACCACTCTGTCCCCAGACTGTAGCACTGCTTGGGGTTGCTGTGGCCAAAATGTAGAACCCTGCACTTAGCCTTGTTAAATCTCATCCCATTGGCCTCTGCCCTCCCATCCAGCCGGTACAGGTCCCTCTGCAGAGCCCTCCTACCCTCCAATAGATCCACACCTGCAACTAACTTGGTCATCTGCAAACTTACTAATGATGGACTCAATCCCCTCGTCTAGACCATCAATAAAGATATTGAACAGGACTGGGCCCAGCACTGATCCCTGGGGCACATCACTAGTGACTGCCTGCCAACTGGATATGGCACCATTCACCACCACTCTCTGGGCCCAGCCCTCCAGCCAATTCTTGACTGATATCAGATTGAATCTGTCTAAGCCAGGAGCTCTCAGTTTTGCCAGGAGCTTGTTGTGGCAGACAGTGTCAAAAGCTTTGCTGCAGTCCAGGTAGACTACATCCACAGCCTGCCCTACACTCACCAGGAGGGTAACCTGAGCATAAAAAACAGATTAGGTTGGTCAGGCAGGACTTGCCCTTCCTAAACCCATGCTGGCTGGGTCTGATCCCTCGGCCATCCTGCAGGTGCTTTGTGATGGCATTCAAGATGACCTGTTCTATAACCTTGCCTGGCACTGAGGTCAGGCTGACAGGTCTGGAATTTCCTGGGTCCTCCTTCCAGCCCTTCTTGTGGATGGGCACCACATTGGCAGCTGCCAGTCTTTGAGGACCTCTCCAGTGAGCCAGGACTGTTGATAAATGATGGAGAGCAGCTTGGCCAGCTCATCTGCCAGCTCTCTCATCACCCTAAGACGGATCCCATCTGGTCTCATGGACTTGTGAGGATCCAAGGGGCTCAGCAGGTCCCTTACTGCTTCCTCCTGGATTACAGGGGGACTATGCTGGTCCCTGGCTCCATCTCCCAGTTCAGGAGGCCACTTGTCCTGGAGACAACCTGTCCCACTATTGAAGACTGAGGCAATGAAGGTGTAAAGTACCTCTGCCTTTTCCTCATCTTTCATTGCTATATTCCTTTCTGCATCTAATAAAGAGTGGAGGTTGTCCTTTCCCCTTCTTTTGTCATTAATATATTTATAGAAGCATTTTTTATTCTCCTTAACAGCAGTAGCCAGTCTAAGTTCTAAATGGGCTTTTGCCTCTTTTTCCTACAGACCTAGCAACATCATTAAATTCTTCCTGGGATACTTGCCCTTTTTTCCAAAGTTGATACACCTTAATTCCTTTAGAAGTTTGCCCATCCAGTCTGGCTGCCTCTCTCATTGGGTCATCTTCCAGCACATTGAGACAGCCTTTTCCTGCGCCTTCAAGAGTTCTTTCTTGAAGTAGGCCCAGCCTGCCTGGATACTTTTGTTTTAAAGAGCTGTCTCCCAAGGAACTTTCCAAGTTAGTTCCTCAAATAAGCTGAAGTCTGCCCTTTGGAAGTCCAGTGTGGAGGTTTTGTTGATGCCCCCCACCCCCCCTTCAATATACGGTTTCACCATATGTTGAAAACTGTAATTTCATGGTCACCGGACCCCAGGCAGCTTCCAACCACCACATCTCCCACCAGCCCTTTTCTATTTGTGAACAGCAGATCAAGCAGGGCTGCACCCCTGGTTAGCTCACGTAGCAGCTGAGATAAGAAGCTGTCCTCCATACACTCTAGGAACCTGCCTCTTCTCTGCAGTGTTAAATTCCCAGCAGATGTCTGGCAGGTTAAAGTTGCCCACAAGAACAAGTGATCTTGAGACAGCCCCCAGCTGCTTAAAGAGTAATAAATCAACCTCTTCTTCCTGGTTGGGTGGTCTATAACAGCCTCCAACCAGGCCAACCCCCTAATTTTTACCCATAGATATTCAACCTGATCATCCTTAATCTCTGCTTCCATGACATCCAGATAATCCCTAATATACAGGGCCACTCCTCCACCCCTTCTTCCTTGCCTGTCTCTTGAAGAGTCTGTGGCCATTGAATACAGTGCTCCAGTGGCGTGAGGCATCCCACCATGTTTCTGTGATGGCAACAACATCACAGTTTGCTTCTTGTACCAAGGCTTCCAGTTCTTCTTTATGCAGTTTATTACCCATTCTGCCTGCATTAGTGTACATACAGTTTGCCTCTTGTACCAAGGCTTCCAGTTCCTCTTTATGCAGTTTATTACCCATAATGCATGCATTAGTGTACATGCACTTCAGCTGGGCTGCTGGTTTTGCCCCTATCTCTGGCCTACTACCCTTAGCCTCCTTCGGTTTGTCTCTAGTACTGCTGTGTTTGACCCCCTCCCCATTCCAGCCTAGTTTGAACTCTATGTGGTTAATAATTCCATCTCATCAGCCACCTTTGAACCACAGAAAAATTAACACATTTTGTAGAAGATTATCACAGCAAAGCATAACTGCTTTATTCAAGCTGAAGGACCGTAATGGTGTCAGAGCTGAGACTCTGATCAGTAGGCTGCTTCCACATTTTCCTAGATTTTAATCCGTATTTACTTTCCAAAGCTTCCAGCAGTCCTTCACATTTGGTAACCACTTTTTATCAGTCTGGTTTAATATATTATCACATTACTACCTTAACCAAACTTTCAGGGCCATCATTATAGGACAACAGGTTCAGCTCAGTAATATGCAGTATAAATCAGTCACTCCCAATCCATCTTTATTCCTAAAGAGCAAAGTAGATGATTATCCCACAATGAAGCATTCTGTTGGTGTGGTCTAGAAAGGATAATCCAAACTCCAGAGTAACTTCTAAGGTGCAGAGGTACCCTAGTCTGCAAAATGAGAAAGCTACCTAACAACATTGGACTGAAACCAGGATGCAGCATGATGAACTGCAAAATGTTTCACTATATTAACAGAAGATGAGAGACACAGGAGTGAGGAGCAGCAGGTTCAGTAGCACAGGGAAACCACTCTGTAATGATGGAGGAGAGAGGGAATGTGTTTCTGATGCCTGAGGAATAATTTTCCACACAAAGCTCTTTCCCCATGTACAGCCTTAAGTACACCCTGAACCAAGGCATTAAGTATTGCCAGACGTTGGGTCATCATGTGCCCTATAACTTCCAATAATTAATTTCCCTTTCCACTGAAAGAATATGTTACATCAATGAATATTGTTGACAGTGAGTTGGCAGTGAATGTCCTGGTTCTGCTGTTAGTGATGCAAAGCAGGACATATACAGAAAATAAACTGCATAATAGTTTAAAGGTATTGTCTGGGAACATGATGTGGATGCAAAAATTCAGTAGTACAGGGCACTGTAAACTCATCTGTTCTTTTTGCAGTTTGGGTCATATTTCTTCTTGAAGCTTTCAGCAAGGCCCTCAGTTTTTCTCAGCCCAGTATCTAAAATCAGCCTTAAAGTATTTCATCATGTCCTGCGTAAGGGAACATTAAAGATTGATTCTCTCTTGTTTGAAAATTTCTGTGAAGTTGAAAACCACAATATAAAATTCTGCCTATTGTTCCAGTGGCCTCCTGATTTCAAAGGCTGCCAGGGTTAAAAGGGCTGGAAACTGGTTTAAGAGGAAATCAAGACTCGGTGTGGGCAATACAGGAATCAGACAGAACATGTTAGCCAGCAGCAGCTTGAGCAGAAACGATGCATGGAGAGATGATACATAAAGGCACACACAGAGAAAAATTCGTTATTGCCTTTTGTATTCTCTAACTGTTCTTCCTACAACTCTGTCTGGCTCTAGTAGTAGTGAGAAACACGTTAATGAAACAGACAAGTATCTGGACCATCTGGGAAGGATACTGTGTCAGGTTGTATGATACTCCTTTAGAGTTTACCAAGAGCGAGACAATAATATGCACACTTCAAATAAAACCCGTCTTTGCAAGCAGAGACCAGAACATCAGAGGGGCAAAGAAGCAGGAAGAGAAGCTCACACTGTGACACATAGCAGCTCAACCAGAGCACATGAAAGGAGCTGGCAAGAGCTTCATCAATGCTTTTCACAAAACCTGTCAAGGTAAGAAAAGAAATGAATACCAAAAGCGACAGATACCAGTGTGCCTGCCTGGGTCAGAGCCAGAACCCAAACCTATGAATCCACCCTACAAGGGTGGTAAAGAGGCTTGTTGCTGTGGATGGGAAAGCTGATACAGAAAAGAATCCAGAAACGTTCACACAGAATTTCTCTTTAAGAAATTGTACAGCAAAGTTAACACGATTAATTAATAACCTTGAAAATTCACCATTAATTAAAAGCCTGCACTGACTCATTGAAGTCCAGGCATATTGGGTACTCACAGTGTGGATGATGATGCTTGAGACTGAGTTCTAATCTCACCTAATTGAACAGCACAGCAGCACTGAAACAGGCCTGGGAATGGGAAAAACTCCAAGTGATGTGCTTATCACTGTCACCTGTTAAAGAGTTGAAAGCCACTGGGAGAGCTGTGACAGCCTGAAAACAGGAGCTGCCTTGAAATCCAGTAAAATCTGTGGGAAAAGCCCCATATGCAGAGCAAAAGATGTCCTAATTTGTGTAATTACAATGCTGTTGCCATTGCTTCTTTGCACTGTGTCTGTGTCTGGTGAGGTAACCCATGACATGACCCATTACTCTAGGTGCTCTATGTACCTATGATGTCAGTCTGGCTCCACAGCTCGGGGCTTAACTCAGCCCTATCCAGAAGCCTAGGTCTTTGTCAGCCTCAAGGCTCAGAAAAAGATGGAAATAACACAGAAGCATGTGGGGAAAGGCCATCCAAAAGTACAGTACATCATTTTACTCCATGGCTTCCTATTGAGGTCAAGCTGCCAACGGTATATGGTAGCAGCCTTCCTGATGTACACAGGAGCAAAGAATCACAGAAGAGTTTTTCAACCTGTAAAGGTGTCACTGTGATCCTCACAGCAGCCCTTTCCCTCCACACATTTAGAGGACCAATAACAATTAATTAAAACATTGCCCTTCTACACTGCCTTTCAGCCATGGCATTTATATAACCAGACAAGGCTCCCCAACCCCACTGGGATGTAAGAGTGATTGCTATCCATGTTTTATGGTTGGATAAACAAAAGCCTGGGGATCTGAAAGGCTGATTTTCTCTCAGACTTGTCTGAGTGGGCAAGGGGAGAGGCAGGGGCAGACAATGTCCCCTTTTCTCTTGCACAGCATTTCCCAAACCAGCTGTCCCCCAGGGAAAGAGCCTGGCAGCTCTGAGGTATCTGCCTGTCACTGTGACAGGAGGGCTTCCTTGGAGAGATTAGACTGCACATCCCATCACACACATGCCAGCAGCAAAGGGCCGCTAACCAGGGCAGAAGAAACATCATGCATTCATTGCCTGACAGACATTTTGCTTGACACCAGCAAGGGAGGTTTTGGTGGCTGAGGACTGATACCCAGGACTCCCAGCACCAATTTCTTCCCAGCCAGCAAGATCACATGANGAAAGAGGGGAGATGATCAGGATCAAGACATTGGAGTGACTTTTCATAACTAGGCTGTCTTATTAGATTGCTATCTCAAATTTTGGTCCCAGATATTGTAACATATAAAAGATGACATGAATTTATCATACTAAAGCTGCCTTTGGACTCTCCAGTGTCCCCTGTCAGCTATGCACACTGTCATTTAACGTTTCCTCTGGGTTTCCAGGGTAAAAGTTGCTTTTCTGTAATGTATCTGTGCATGGGCACATATGTGCTGGAGGATGTGGGGACATTTTCGCTGAATTCTTTGTGGAGAAATTAGTCCACCTGAATGTCACGCTGTACTCCTATCACTACACATCTGGCACAGCTGTGACTCTCTCTGGCAGACCAGCAGCCTATGTCTTCCACAGCAGTTACATGGAAAAGCCTTCTGTTTGGAATGCTGCCCTCTGCAACCCTTCCCCTCCCCCAAGAGGCTTTAGATAATATAATACATATCACTGTTTCAATTTCCTCTGCTTTTTCATCCAGCAAGATAAACGGTCATGAAGACTCACTTTGCCTTCCTCTGAGCACAGCCTCTTCCACGTGTAATAAAGATAAATATTCTGACAAGCTACTCATCTAAAAAAAAAAAAACACCAAAAAAACTAGGCAAGTATTCACCTTGTTTTAAAAACTCCCTGCCCGACGTTGTAGTGGCAATTGCCACAGAAAAGACTATAAACAAAATAAACAAATATAATACCATTGAGAATCAGGAGAAGAAAGCAATAGTAGTTGCTATAAAAGCTTGCAATACTGAAACCATTTTAAATCCCAAACAAACCAACCAAAATTGTTTTCCCAGTTATCTTTTCATCCTTTTCCCTAGGCTTTTTCCATAAGGTACTTAGTGGAAATGAAAGCAATAGTTTTATATAGATAAATCCATAGCACTGAAAAGAGACTGATCTCTTTTCTCTAGGTGCTTGAATGATACACCAGTATATATGATGTTTGAAAACCATGTGGGAAGGAAATCATTCTCTGTTAAATCCAATAGGCTCTTAGAATCACACTTACTCACTTTTTATAGAGTTTTTCCATATGGGATTTCAGAGTCCTTTATAAAAGAATGTGCCCCCTTTTCTCCCCTCCTCTCCTCTCCCTCTTTTGTGCTTGCTTTTCACGAGTACAAAGCTGGAGTGAACAATAGTATATACTTAGCTTTACATCCCGCAACATCCAGAACTCTGGAGAACAAAGAATAAAGTGGCTAAAGACAGCAAGTTCAGTGCAAGGGGTAACTCTCACTCTGGTGGAAAGTTCTAGTGCTGGTGGAAGAAGGTTTGCTTCAGGAGCTGAAAAAAATGCATGCTAAAAGCTGGTTCTGGTACGAGCTGTCTATAAAATCCTAACTGTGTCACTGTCTCTCCAAGTTGAATTTTCTACAGCTGTAGAGTAGAGTTCTGGCCCAGAAGCCTGGGTAACCATTTTATAAGGCTTTAGAAAGGACAATGAGGAAGATAAACAAATAACTGGTTTTTTTTGTTGTTGTTGTTGTTGTTTGTTTTGTTTTTTTTTTTATGTGGGAGGACAGAAGGGAAAGAAAGCAAATACACTGAGTGGGAGCGTGGTTACAGGAGTTGGGACAGTTTATTAATCTGGTTTCCATCTCATTCTAGTAAACAACTCACAGGGGTGAATCTGCTTTTTGACCACTTTCTGCCTGTTAAACCTTCAGCCCCTGTTACACACCGGAGGTTGCCTCTCATCGCCCTGCCTGCCAGCATCACCTCCCCCGTGGTGCTTGCTCTGCTTGCTTCATCCTCGAGGACCTGAGCACAGCTGGGTGCTGCCTGCTTTAATCCTTGAGGGCAGCTGGAGAGGAGAACGGTGACTTTGCACTCTGCTGTTCTTGTGTCACCCTGCCTTCCCTTGGTCTGAAAAGCAGGCTGGGGTAACGTCTCCCTCTCAAGCTTGTTACAGAAGAGAAGGGAAAACCGGGTTTCTCCTCCCACCTCAGATGTCCCTCTGGAGACGCTAGTGCAGGGTGGAGGCCACCCATGGGACTGGGGAGAACAGGGAGGGGCAGCAGGGCAAGTCAGAGCCACGGGTGAAGCCACGCAGTAAAGAAAAGGTCTTGCTTTTGTCCTCTTCTGACCTGTATCTCTGAGAAATTATGTCTTTGCCTGATGCTATAATTGATCACACACCATTTGCCTGCTCCATTAAAGCTGCTGGCTTAATTAATATCATTCTAAAGGGCAGTCTTGGCATGAGAGACACAGGCTGTTTTGAACTCCAGTAAACACATTGAGTATGTGATCATCATAAACGGGTCCTGCAGCCTTTCTACAGTGAGCAGACAGAAAGCACCATGAGTTAATGAACTGTGTTTTAACCACCTGATGCTGGCCACAGCTTTGATCTATCAGGTTTAAGGCTGGGTGGAGGAGGGGAGACAACACTTTACCATGCTCCCCAGTACCACTGAAACTGTTAATCAGCCTGCTCTGCAGTCTACTGCAGAGTTTGCTTTATTAAAGCTCCCTGCTGCCTGCACACTTTCACTGGCACAGACATCGAGAGACAAGCAAACACTTACCCAAGTGCAGAGTACTCACTGCTGCATTGCAGAGTTTACTGGCATAAAATGGTGGAGGTAGGTAATCGCAGGTGGAAGCTGGGGTCCTCCTTCAGTCTGCCTGCATCTGCAATCTTGTGCATTGCTGTGAGGAGGGCTGGGGCAATATATGCACCTTCAGGGCTCTCTTTCCAGCTCCTAAATGTCTGGATAGGCAGTATTGTTTGTATTAGTCTCAAGTGTGGTCTAAGGTGCTTAATGTGCTTTTCATTGACAGTTATTCTATAAAACTAAGAGTTCATTTCCTTTGAGGTACTTGATATGGCTAAGCATAATTTTATTTATTATTGTTATAAATTATACTTGTCTCCACCCAGAGGCCCTCTGTAAAGTTACAGATGTTGTGCTGTTGAAACATTCAAAGTAAATTCAGCCCCCTTTCAAGGCACTTTCAACCTGAACTTTAGATGCTTTCTAGTTTTCCTACAGGTTGTCTCATAAAAAAGCTTGTGCGAGATAAAGTCACTTTTGCAGGAAATTGTAGGTGATTAATTCAGTTAGTTTTCCCCCCTAATTATCTCATCTAGAGGGTTATGTTTTGGTGTTGGGTTGTTTTGTTTGGTTTTCTCCCCCTTCTTTTGTGCCAGCACAGAAACATTTAATTATTCAAATAATTTATTGAGGTTTAATACCAAATAGCTGGTCTGTTTTGTAATGTCTATAACCACATTGGATTCGTTGTTTTCAAGAGTGTTTCTTTTGGTTTGGTTGTGGTTGGTGGGTTGGTTGGTTTTTGGGTTTCCTGTGTGTGTAAGAAAGTGGGTATTTTGTTAAGAGTTTTTAGGTGTTCCTAATCTACTGTAAATCTGTATGTGGAAATTTAATTATAATTTTTTTTTGTGAGTGTCTGACTCAGGATTTCTTAGGTACTGGAGGAATACAAGAGAAAATCTCTTACCTCTTTATTTTTGATGGAATAAGGATGTCTCAAATTTCTTCTTCCTACATGATTCCTAGTGATACAGTACTGCAATCTCTGCCTTACTCAGCTGATGTCTAATTTCAGAGTATTTAGCAAAATAATTCATGTGCAAGTTTTAGATTTGAAGTTACCCATCCATTATACTCAGCTTTGTTAACAGATGTCATCTGAAGAGCAGATACAGTCTCACAGGAAGAAATAGGAAGAAATTAATCTTGAGGCCTATGTAGAAGTGAGCTTGCATTGGTCCGAATCTAGAATTTGTAGCTTGGAGAAGTTTAGGGAAAAGGAAATATTTTAGGCTGCTTTTTATTGAAAGTCAGTGCAAGTGTGATATCTATGGCAGCACTGGTTACTGACAGACTTCTGGGACAAACTGTCCAGCAGGACTAGGTATTGTGCAAATTAAAGCTCTATGTTTGCATGGCAGCTTAACTGCTGAGTGCATGCATACTGAGGGGGAGACACAATTTGCTTTTAAAGAACTACTGAGGCTGATTTCTGAAACTGCTGAAGATCTGTTGACTCTCGTAGATATTGGTGGGACCCCTGATACTAGGTGCTTTCAGAAATGAAATTTCTCTTTGTCAAGATGCAGACGGTAAAAGAAAAACTAAATAAGATTTCATTGTTATTTTAATCTTCCACATCCTAGTTTTCATCCTTGCAAAATGAGGATGATATTTGACTATCTTTAGGGAGTTCTAAGGGCTGTTGAGAGATAATACATTCTATCATTCCATGAAATATAATCTTAGGAGTCCTTGCAGGAAAGACATTGGGAAGTGCCACAGTTGATATTCTGGTGAACTACTCAAAAATGGCTACTTTCTCATAATTTAAATCCTACTTTAATTCACTTCCTCCGGTGACCCTTTCAGTGTTAATCCACCACACAGAAGTATTGCAGTTTTAATTAAAAAGGAAATCTCTATCTCACTAAGCTTAGTCTGCCATCTGATCATGCAGTATGGTTTATGGACAGTATTATCTGTCTAATTTACATCATGAAACTGTGACTTAAGCATTGGCAGCCCTTGGTGAATAAAGTCATCAATACTTTAAGCAAAACTGTACTGTAAAAATGGAGATGTGAGCAGATCACACAGGATGCTGTACACAAGGAGGGTTACAGGTACACAGATCTCAGTGGGATACTTCATTACAATGAAACTTCTAAATTGAATTTGGAGCAGATTCTGAACATATATGTTCCAGCTCAACTACAAGATATGAATTTGAGGCAGGATTTACTGGATTAAATTATTTGATGTCTGTTCTAATAAAGGCTGCTAGTCCCTACTGACCTTTAAAATCTATGATCTTAAATATTGGCAGTGGTTATGTCCCAGGCCACTTGGAACTCCATGGATCAAATGGCACGGTGAACTGAAATCTAGGAACTGTTCTGAGGGCCTGCACAGGGCAAATATTCACACTGTTCTGACTAATATCCCCAGATCTTGTCCCAGCAGGCAATGGGGTCATCCACAGGTCCAAGGACACTGGCAAAAATCTTCTTTTGATTGTTCTTATGTTTGAGATGGGGCAAAGCAGCTGTTCCAGGAAAATACAAGGGTGAAAAAGAGCAGTAAAACCAGTTTGGCTGTTCAGTTCCAAGCACCACTGGTACACCAAGGTAGTAAAAACGATCCAGGAGTCACTGAGTGAAAATGGAGTCCTACCATGCCTATTTCTCATATTACTGTCAGATTTTTAAAACACTGTGGGAGGAAACCAGTGAGGGAAGTAAGAGGAGAGAGCAACTGGATCTTGTACTTCTTATTAGCAGGGGGAGGAGGGAGGTGTAAGATCTGTGTCACACTGTAAGCTCTTTACCTCAGAAGAAGGTGAACCACACCTGTGAGAAATTAAATGTCAATGTATCAAATCGTGTCCAAAAGCACATAAAACTTAAGGACAGCTTATGACACCCTTTGAAAACAAGATCTAACTTAAGTCATCTGCATTTCCTGATTCCCAGTCCTGCAAATTAGCATCAGTGGGTTAAGGCACTGATACCTTTAGAGTCCCTTAAGGTCACTGGAAAAATACACTCAACAAACAGCAGACACTGAACTGAAGTGTCTGATCAGGAAATACCAGATGAAACTACATTTTCTTGGTTGTGACCTAATTCAGGATGTGGTAGAGTGGCAACAACCCTTGGTAGAAAGAAACAGTAAATTGATTTTGTTGAGAACCTCATCAATCACTGATCACAGTGACCCATAGATGATTAATCTCATTAAAAAGTTCAGCAGCCTCATGGAAAAAATAATAGCAGTCACACCAAAACTGGGTAATTTAGAGACCATTTCACAAATTTCAATGGATCTGGGTGACGTCTCTGAGGAGAGCTCCATTTCCAAATTGGGTAAACTCTTCACTGACTGTAGTTGAACTTCAGCCACTTACTGTGTACCAGATACTGTTTTTAAGACCTGTGGAAACTGTCCAGAAACTACCTGACCTGTTATCGAGCCTGTTTATAATACTCATCACAGAAGTAAGATCTGAACCGACGGGTGTGGTACATCACCTCTTAATGCTGTGATCTTTTTGACAGCAGACCTCTCTGCTGTCTGAGCTCTTTAGGTGAGGCGATTGGTAAATGTGCTGGGAAGCACATCTGAAAGTACACCGACAACCTCGATTTTCTATATTTTCCAGTTTATGTTGTTCTGGAAGATGATATATGACAAACAGTAAAGAAAATCAGTTGTTCATGGCGGTCCTTTTAACTATGGCAGAGTCTATCATATCCCTGAGCTAAAGGTTTCGTGGGCTTCATCACAGGCTTTTGTATAAAGATGATGGGTTGTGAGCTGCCCTTTTTGTTAGATGCTAGGCTTTTTTGAGGGAAATTGTTTAATATACCCTGGACTGTTTCTTGTCAGTGTGTGGCCAGAACAGAAAGATGCAACCCTTCAAGATGAGGTAAGCTGATTTAATGACCATTCACCACTGGAGAGGAAGGCCTTCCTGTCCCCAGGCTTCTTGCATTTCCAACCATGCATGCCTGCTGTTTACCTTGCATCAGGTCTGATGCCTGCCAGAACTACCCATGATCTACATCCATTTACCAATCCAGAGGAAACTTAACTCGGCAAAAATAAAAATTGTAGTTTTGCCTTGGCTTAAAGAGCTGCATGAGCTCATATATTGGACCAATGAGTGTCCAAGCTCACACATAGGGTGGAGGGGTAAGTGAATGGTCTGGAATGGAAATACAAAAGAAAAAGAAGCGTGAGGAGATGTCTGGGTTGCAAAACAACTGCTTTACAACAATGTATAGCTAAAGTATCACACCTGCTTGTGGTACAAGACCCTATGAGGAATTAAGTTGAGATGCCATCAGTGTGTAGACGATACACAGATCAATAACTTATTTCCACTTCTTCCAGTCAGTACAGAGTCCCAGTTTTCCAGTAATAAGATATACAGACCAGTGGAGTTTAAAGCCAGACAAAATGTCATTAGTCAATCAAATAAACTGGTTGTCATATACCTGATTGGTTCCTCTCCTCTTTTATGAAGTAGCCAGGTGAAGCAGGGGTGTTTCCAAGTGCCTGTTTGTAGAGAAGAAACAGCATGTGTGCAGCTACTGAAACTGCTACTGTGCAGAATACAGCTGGGAAAATTGTCTTGTTCCTCTTGGAATCCCTTCCAGCTTTACTGCTATGTTCAGGACAAGTAGAGGGGTCCCAACCAGGAGGAAATGCCTCTGGTATTGCTCCCAGCTCTGATAGGTGTCTTGCCAAAGTTATACATACTGATGAAATGAGAATGAAAAGACATACATAGGTCAGGAAAGATGTGCTGTGTGATTTGAGCATTCTTCAGCAGAGATGGGTGGCTCAGGGGCTGAAACAAAATAGACTCATCTCATCCTGTGCCTTGGGTACCACATACACACATGCAACTTCCATGTAACAACTTTCTGTGTGACAGCTTGGCTGGCAGCTAAAAGCCAGGCACATAATTCGAGGCAACAGTAGCGCACAAACACCATCTGACCAAAATCAGCTCTAACAGGCATCTATGTGTAGCCACCCATAGCCCCAGTTTGAGCTGGCCTTGCGTACACCCCAGTGCACGAGGTTATCTGTGGTGAGACTCTGTCATCATGTGCTGAGGAGGCAATACCAGCAGACATGATCACAGTAGAAACAGGCAATGTGATTTTTCAACAGCCTCTGCATTTGTTTCTTGGGCTCGGTCACCTTATGAGGAGGATCCTGGTGTGGTCCTCTGTCATGCGTAGGGCAAGTGTATTCTGACCCTGATATTGAGGAGGCATGGGGATGCTCACCCACAATTGCAGACAGCAGTGGAAACCAGTGGGATGCCAGATTCATTTTCAGAGCACTGCAATGTGGTCATGGGTTATGTTCTGATGAACATAAGCCATATCATACAAGGTAGTCAAGGGACAAGGACTTGCTCCATGTGTGACCTGCAAAGACATTGTAAACAGGAGTTTTGTCTTATTCATAGCAGAGTCTCAGTACATAACAGTGTGAACACAGTACTCAAACTCAAGGCTTAATCACAGATGCAGGGGAGCATACAAGATAATTGCTTCCTTGGCCGTTGAGTTAAATGTGCAATACCTAATGTTAATATTAACCTACCAAATGGTTTTGAAAGTACCTCTTTGTACTGAGCTCTTCCAACTGAAATGCTTCAGCTGCAGATTTCTTGGTGCAGAACTTGTTATTCCAAAACTTATATTCCCAGTTATATGGAATGAGCCTGATTGTTTTCACCTTTTGGATCACATTTTAATTCCTGTAATAGCTTTACCTGAGACAGATTAAAAATTAGAAATTTAACAGTGCTATGATTATAGGCTGATAACACAGTGCTATGATTATAGGCTGATAACACTTTCTGCGTGAATGAAACTTTTAATGTAGTTGATCATGAATTTAGGGAGAGCCTTTTAAAATTCAATTAGCAATCAGCTGTGTTGTCTCTTTGACTGGTACAACTTGCATGTTGTCACAGGAGGGTATTTCACTGAGCTGTGCTCTTTATTAAATGTCAATATGTAAATCTAAACTTAAAGTAGATTGAAAGTCCTGAGTCTGCTTACTCCCCAGCATTAACCCATGGTGTCTGTCATGTAGTTTCAACTGCTCCAGCTGGATACAACTATCCACCTGGCAAGCCTAAATATAATGTGTCTGCCTCATCCCTTCCTGATTAAAGAGTAGATTATGTGATCCCAAACTGTTGCCAGAAACCTGGATAGAAACAGTATAACTTAGAGGTACAGCATGAGTAAGCCAAGGGTTGGACCTGTGCTTTTGCTGTGGTATTGTTGTTTTTGCCTATGGAATGCATAGTATCTGCAATACCTTCAGAGATAATACACCATGGAATGAAGAGACTCAGGAAAATATGTTTTATGACGAAAGTTTCAATTGTGTTGTTTAGAGAAAACTTAACTAAGGAAGAAAGGCTAACTGTTTTCAAATATATAAAAGGTTGCTGCAAAGAGGAAGGGATCACCTGGTCATTATATGTGCTATGGGCAAGACAAGAAGTAAGGTGCTTGAATTGCAATAGGGTAGATCAAGGGAAAAACCTTCCTACTGCTAAGGAGGTAAAGGACAAGTAGCCTGGGACGAACACAAAGATGCTGCTTGTGCAGCCAGAGATCAGGTCAGGAAAGCTAAGCCACAGCTAGAATTGAATCTGGCCAGGGACATTAAAGGGAACAAGAAGAATTTCTTCAAGTGTATTAGTGAGAAAAGGACTAGGGAGAATGTGGGACCCTTCCAGAAGAGAAATGGAGAGCTGCTGACAAAAGATACTGATAAGGCTGAGGTGCTCAATGACTTCTTTGCCTCAGTCTTTAACAGCAAGGGCTCCAACCACAATGTCCAAGTTCCAGAGGGCAAAAGTAAGGACCAGGCGCAGGCGGATCTGCCTACTATCATTGAAGATCATGTTTGTGAGCTCCTAAGGAATCTGAACGTGCACAGGTTCATGGGGCCTGATGAGATCCACCCACGGGTCCTGAGGGAACTGGCAGATGAAGTTGCCAAACCGCTGTGCATCATATTTGAAAGGTGATGGCAGACTGGTGAAGTTCCTGCTGACTGGAGAAGGGCAAACATAACACCCATCTTCAAGAAGGGAAAAAAGGATGACCCTGGGAACTACAGACCGGTCAGTCCCTGAGGAAAAGGACCTGGAGGTCTGGGTTGATGAGAAGCTCAACATGAGCCTGCAGTGTGCACATCCAGCCCAGACAGCAACCGAGTCCTGGGCTGCATCAAGAGCAGCATGGCCAGCAGGGCAAGGGAGGGGATTCTACCCCTTTACTCTGCTCTTGTCAGACACCATCTGGAGTNCTTGTCAGACCCCATCTGGAGTACTGTGTGCAGTTCTGGAGCCCTCAGCACAGGAAGGACATGAAAGTGTTGGAGCAGGTCCAGAGGAGGGCCACAAAGATGATCAGAGGCTCTGTTATGAGGACAGGCTGAGAGAGTTTGGGCTCTTCAGCGTGGAGAAGAGAAGGCTTCCAGGAGGCCTTAGAGTAGCCTTCTAGTATCTGAAGGGGGCCTACAGGAAGGCTGGGGAGGGATTATTTACATGGCCTTGCAATGACATGACAAGGGGCAATGGATTTAAATGTTAAGAGGGGACATTTAAACTGACTGTTGGGAGGATGTTCCTTAAAGTGAGGGTGGTGAGACACTGGATGGAACAGATTGCCCAAGGAGGTTGTGGCTGCTCCCTCCCTGGAGGTGTTCAAGACCAGGTTGGACAAGGCCTTAAGTGACCTGTACTGGTGGGAGGTGTCCCTGCCTATGGCAGGGGGTTGGAACTAGATGATCCTTGAGGTCCCTTCCAACCTTACCATCCTATGATTCTATGACATTAACCAGTTTATCACGGCCCCATGATAACTGGTTTATGTCCTCTATCTGGGCATTGTGTTTCCATCATTTCACCACATGCTTGTTGGGCATTTCACAGCCAGGGGGAAGGCATCAGCAAAGCATAAACAGGAAGAGATAGACTGGATCTGAAGGAAGAAACCCTGACCAGACCCCAGGTCATTACGAGCAACTGTGGAGAGGCTCACGTTCCTTTACCTCCTCCATTAATGCAATTGCATAAGTATCTGCCAACGTATAACTCATTCAGACCTATTTTCTGAACACAATCATTAAATTGTAGATCTGAGAGAAGGATGCAGATAATCTAGTTCTCATTTATCTCTTCTGCCCATTAGACCACAAATAGCACTGTTCTGAAACATGAAAATAAACCAGACTAATAATGGCTTTTGACCACAGTACAATTTAAGACAGAGATGTTAGAAGCAGCAGCTCCAAACCAAGGGGGCCATAGGAGACCTTAATTAGGCATTTTGGATTTTTCTGGGGCAAAGTGATTTGGTGGGGTAGAAAGGTATTCTTAGTGTTCTGCCATGGAAGCCATCATGAGCAATTAAAGATCTTTGTGCTGTTGTTTTTGTAGCAGGTCATATTTTTGCGATGTCAAGCATGCTGCAATAAAGCTTGCCTAATCAAAACAAGTCAGAGCTTATCTAAGCCCCTAGCCAGAGATACCTCTGTGGTGGCTACAGAGCTGGGTTTCCTAGCAACCTAAAAGGCATTAGACAGGGCTTTGTCACCTTTTATCTGTTACACACAAAACCCCCTGTTAGAATAATGTTATGGGTGTGACATCAATTGACAAAAGCCAGGAAATTCAGAGCTGGGACTGATTTTCTATCCTTGCTGTTCATCATGCTGAAAAACAAAAGGTACAGTCATGTGAGTGATGAGCAGAGCAAATTAACGTTTATATTTCCTGGCTTTTGTCCCAGATGAGATTCCATTTAAATTAGATACTTCATTTCCTCTGTTTATTGCAGGTTTAATGCTCACAGTAGGTAGCATGTTGGCAGTGCTATTGTCTTCCCCATGGTTTCTTCCTCTAAGGGGCTGGCTGGCATGAGGAAAGAGATATCCCAGCTCCTCTATGATCTTTGGGTTTTGCACGGTGAAACTAGTTTTCAGATCCATGCCTTCAAAGGCACACTACACAGGGTCACCACTGCAACCTTTGGCAGTAAAAATGCTCCATCCCTTTAGCCCAGGTTGGAATTGGTGAAGACACAGGTTTAAAACTCTTGATCTTGCTACTAGTGCCCAGCTTCATCAACAGAAGATGCCTTCTATAGTTTTGAAGAAATTATGGATATGGATCTTGTAATGGATTTTGCTACCAAGCATTATGAAAATGAAAGATCAGGAGGTAAAAAGAATTGATATAGGTAGGTTTTTTTAACAAGACCAAAAGTATGCTGAGGACTGATGAATGGTCTGAAAAGTGATACTTCAGCAATGTCTTCTATTTCTCCATTTGTAGCAATAGGAGTGTTTTAAATCTCACATCTTGCAATTTGTGGAGGAAACTGATGGAGGAAGGAGTAGAAGAACTACCATTGCTGCTGATTACCACTTCAGATCCATGGGGAAAAGTCCTCTGGAGCTGAATGGGAACTGATCACCTCTCTACAGTGTTCTTGAGTCATCCCACGGAATTTAATAGAAGTTAGTTCTTTGCTTCACATTGCTATAATGTGGCTTAAAAGTGCTAGGGAAAAGGGGGGAAAAAAACACCAACAAAACTCCCCCCAAAGGTGTTAATTTTCACAATCTAAAAGGGGTAAATTAACTTAATTTGACTTCCATGCAACTTTTTTTTTCTTTTTTTTTTTTTTTTTCTATTCAGCTACACAGATTTTCATGTGCGTTTTTGATGGTTTGGTGGTTATGTTTTGTAGTCTTTCACACAAAAATAACGACCCCTTTTTTGCATTTGTTTGAGGCCTGACATGAAGGGTTTGCTTCCATGTAAATTTTTCCAGGCTGGTTGTGAAAACTCTGAAATGGTTTGCAAAGAAAGGTCTGATAAACTTAGCTAGAGTTGAGTACCTTGGTGTTGTATGAGAAAATCCCCTGAATTGCTGTCAGTGGGTGAGCAGCCAGGCTTTCATCCTCTCCATTCTTCACTGTAATCTTCATTAACATAAGAGTTGATGTTTTGCTCCCTACTCATGGATGCCATACTGTTTGAACTCCAAAGGGCTGGTGGAATAAAGGCACTTATACAGACATCTCTAGTGGCCACAGCCAGCATTTCTTTAGCAAGCATATAATGAATATATACACTAGGTATAGGACAATGAAGAGGAATTGCTATGCACAAGCCTTTCAAAGAGACGAAGGAGCAGGAGGTTCTTGCACTTTCTGCCAACATCATCTTTGCTGTGCATTGGTTTGTTCCCCATTTAGCCTCCCCACTGGCAGAGCCTCTATTTATGTGTGCAAAGACAATGGGAGCCCACTACTTGTGAGGAACATGCACTGTGTTCCATGGTCTTCTTATAAAAATGACCCATTTTCCAAACTTTGGAGGTTTTCTTTGTGAATGGGGAGGGGAACAGGAACAGGGACAATCTCTCGCAGCTCTGTGCAGATTAGTTGTATGTTCATGCCCATACACTGAGGTGGATAAAATACTCATATCTTCCCCAAAGTGTTTATTTGTGATGCATGCATGAACTCAGTTAACGAGCTTAAAATATTTAGCGAACAGTTGAGATGAATGGAGGATATGGGAGGAGTGCACAAAACTAGCAGAGATAATTGAATAAATTAACTTAACAATCACAGCAGCTTTTCATAGCTGTGTTATATTCTCTCTAGATAGCACAGCTGGGATAACATGGTTAGAGTTTCAAAATATCTAGAGACTTCTGTCTTAAGATAGAATCATAGAATTATAGAATGTGCAGGTTCGAAGTGACCTCAAGGATCATCTAGTTCCAACCCCCTGCCATAGGCAGGGACACCTCCCACTAGTACAGGTTACTCAAGGCCTCGTCCAACCTGGCCTTGAACACTTCCAGGGAGGGAGCAGCCACAACCTCGCAGGGCAACCTGTTCCAGTGCCTCACCACCCTCACTGGAAAGAACTTCCTCCTAATATCCAGTCTAAATCTCCCCTCTGCCAGTTTAAACCCATTGCCCCTTGTCCTGTCATTGCAAGACCTTGTCAATAGTCCCTCCTCAGCCTTCCTGTAGGCCTCCTTCAGATACTGGAAGGCTACTATCAGGTCTCCTGGAAGCCTTTGCTTCTCCACGCTGAAGAGCCCCAACTCTCTCAGCCTATCCTCATAGGAGAGATAGTTATCAATAATTGCAAACTTTTAACATTAAATATTTTTAGCTACATTGAAATATATGCCTCTTTAATGCATGATAAAATACTGTAAAATACAGAACATTTTCCCTTTGTCATTTCTTCAGAACTCACATAAGCAGGAAGGGTCTCCAACAGAGTATTTACTGGAATTGAAGTCTGCCTTGGGAAAGCCACAGGCTGCCAAATAGAAGTAAATTAAAACACAGAAGACTGAAGTTCCTCAGATTTGGCAGTGTTTGAAATGGCAAAGGAGATCAAGGAGCTAGGTTGCTGTAACAGAAGTTCATATGACCTGTAAGACTGGTAGTCTTCCAACACTGGAGAGAACCTTGCTAGATCAAGTCGTAAGTTTCCAATTTCACTCCACATGAGTCTAAATCTGAATTTTGGCCTTGTTTTGAATAGGTCCAGGACCTCAAACCCACAGTTTATAGCAGCGCATCCATCTCAACTCACAACTAATTAGCTGGTTAATTAGAGCAGCACCGAGGAAATTTTGCTTTTTGGTATCCTTTTCTCTCTGGTGCCCGAGACCACTAGTGGCAGGACCATGGCTCAGATTGGCTGAGCCGTCCTGGTGACACATGGCAGGTTCAAAGTAAAGGTCTCCTCTACTTGGGCTTTTCCTCTGTGTTCTGAGATAATTCACCTTGGTGCCGCCATGAACCTCTGCACCAGGTCAAAGTCTGCACTTGTGCCGTAGCCAATTACTTTAGCTGGAGCTGGGGGCTAATGCCTGGCTTTTTAATTTGGAAGTGTAGTATGAAGGTCACTGAGGAAGGTAATGCGGTCCTGTTGATTGAACACATGGATAAGGCCACCACAAAAACATAATCTACTTTGTTGAGGACATGATAAACTAGGTTTATGTTTGCAGCTGGCAAACAGTACTTCTGAGTGTTACTCCATTAGATAATTCAGACAGAAAAGCAAATAAATATCCCTCTGGTTCCCTAATATGGCTTTAATCCAAGGATTAGGTAATTTTCATATTTGCAGGGGTTTCTGAAACACTAAAAGTAACTCTTATTTATTTCCTACTTATTTCCTGATCTTTATTCATGACATACTTATTCCTGTAGCCGAGTGGTGTATTTCTCATGTTCCACAGGGCAAAACCTCAATGGGACAAGCCCTCTTTTTCCAGACAGAGCAAGATGTCCAGAAACCCTAGACAACTAATTAGTATTTTCAGGTAGACACAGCACAGCTACACTGCATATGTGCAAATGGTTGTGGTGTCCCTCAAATAAAGACTCACCTCACAGATGAAACACAGGTGGTCTGTGAACTTGCTGTACAGGTCTATCTAGCTCAGCCATCACAGCACATGCCAGGGTTTCTGTGTCTTTACAACAGTCTTGATGAGCTCTTGCATACCCCTTTCTGGCAGAGACACTCAGCTCACTGTCCTGCACCAGGTAGGGTTATGGGAAGGTGTGATGCCCCTAACACAATGAAATCACCCAGACTAGACTCAGCCAGCTGGAAGGTAAGGAATTAAGCTCTATTTGCATCTTATCACAACAGACGAGCAGACATATACACAATATACAGGAATATTTACAGAAATATACAAGTTAAAGGTAATACAGAAACACAATACCCCTCCCAGAAATCAGAGTCCCCAGGAGGGGCTCTCAACCACCTTTCCACCTTCTTTCCACCCCTCTACCTTATCCCAGGGTCTGCCTTACGTGCAAGGTGAGTTTGGAGGATCAGCAAGGGGGGTTAGAAGCAGAGCGATGAGTTGGGTTACTCAGCAGAAAGCCAGAAGACACAGTGGCTCCCAGAGAGAGACTCTCTATGTTATCTATGTTTGTGTCCTTGTTATACATCTCAGGAAACCTATGAGTGAAGTAGACATCACCATTGTTTTCTTTTCACAGCCTATAATCTATTTTTTTTTTTAGATTAAAATATTCCAATTAGCCTCAAACCAGCACAGAAGGAAGGAAGAAAATGGTTGTGGTGTTAAGGTATGATTGATGTGATCCAGGGGAAGCTTCTGCAGATGGGGGCTGCAGATCCATTGTGCTGCCAGCCTGTGGCCTTAAGCAGGCCCTGTCTTCTAGTTCCTCCAGTCAGAGTTCTGTGCCAAAGCTGCAACAGGGTTTATATGATTCAGCTGGTAAGCAGAGGGATGCCTTTCTGACCAGGAAATATCCTGTCTGCATACATACATGGCACTCTCGAAGGAACTCCGGCAGCTTTACATTCTTCCTGAAAACAAAGAACTGAGGGAGAGCTGTCACTCAAGCTGTACCACTGTGGGCCTGGGAGAGGGTGATACCATATGGACCAAACACCAAGGACCAGACAGTTTGTCAGAGTTTAAAATGCAAAGTAATGTAAAGAGTAGTTGGACTAGTTAAAAAAAATATTTTTTTAAAATCTCTTTTTTCCCTGGAGAGAAAATATTTTACTCTATTTCTTGCTATTACTCTACTGGGATATGTTTCATTTGTTTTCATTTCTCGCATTCTACAAAATATCATCTGAAGGGACTGGTCAGATCTATGTCAGTGACATGTATAAACATACACCTGTCTACAAGTGTATGTAGTTAGATGGCTCCTGTGCTTAGCAACAGAAGCATCTTTCTGGTACAAGGAAACAGCCAGCTAAGGCATTGCTGTTGCCTGGTTTGTCAGCATTGCCTCCTTTTACCTCCCTGGCACTGGGATGATCACAGCACTACACAGGGAAACGTTTTTGACTGCATAGGAACTTCTCTGGGGAAGGCAAATGTAGGGCTTCATCACATGAAGCCCTAGGACTGATAGAGACCTCTAGGCTCTGCTTTCATCTCATCTAACAGTTCAGTATTCTTTCTCTACCCACCTCACTGATCTTTCAGCTCTTTTAATTCACTTTCTCAGTGGAAATTCCTTGCAGTCTCAGAACATGTTTGGTAAGGTTTTTGCAACCCAGAATGAGAAGTATGAATGCCATTAAAGAGAGCACTGGTGAGATCTCCTCCAGAATAGTGTGACCAGGTCTGGTCATCCCCTGCTCCAGAGTTATTACCTTCAGCAGAAATAAATGCAGAGGCTATCTGGAAGATGGGCAACCTATGTGACAAGAAGAAATTAGAAGCACAACTTCTTACCTGGCAATGTGAAAGGGTAAGAGTTGACTCCTGCTCTTTTTGGATGTGGATTCGCAACTAGTTTAAATCAAGTGATGCCCAGGCTGTTAGGACAGGAGGTTTTGACATCTGAGTTTTCTGAATTAATTTTCAGATAGATGAGTTTTCAAAGACTGACTGACTATGAGGTCAGCAATAGAACCAGCACTGGTGTAGTGTGAAGGAAGAAATTTGACCACATTGTCAAAAGCAAAGATGTGGAATATATCCATTCGACTGGCTGGAGGGAGCTGAGGGAATGCTTGTTTGGCAGCAAGTCACACAAACAGCCAGGTTAAGCTAAGCATGAAACCAGAACTGAGAGGTTAACATCATCCAGGGAGAGCTATTTAAGCTATGGTACAAGGCTGGCACAAGAACAGGTGGACATATGGCTATGAATAAAATTAGGATGGAAATTAAAAGGCTTCTAGCCATGAGAGGAGTGTGATTCCAAAATAGCTTTCCAATGGGAGTAGAAGGGTTCAGAAGAAGTCACCAAAGTGTGAGATTGAACTTAAGGAGATTTGCATGACACAGTTGCTGTGATAGCGAGGAACCTGGGCAAAAGATGCAGGCGATATATTTGTAATCCATCTCTCCTGCCTGATTTCATTTTGACTTTCTGTTACTCTCCTTTCTCCTTCTCTTTTTTCCTGTTAATTTTCTCTGCTTGGATGACAGACTAGAAAAATCCTCTCTGTGCATTTTCTCTGTTACTTTTACATCCATTCAGCAGAACAAGATAAGAACAAATCCTATTCTGATACATTTCAATAGGCCTATTGAAGTCTGATGACAGAGCTAGTCTGGGGCTGACCCCTGGGACACAGGAGCAGAGGCTATGGGAGGCTGTGATGCCCTGATGACACAGCAGTCTTTGCCCTCTCCGTGCATGGGTATTTCCCCTTTCTGCTGTGCCAGATATGCTCATGTCTTAGCAGGCCATGCAGCTGCAAAACACTTCATTTCTGCTTGGGGAATCCAAAGACACAGTATTTATACAAGATTATTGAGAGGTTAGATACATTTAGAGGATGAGATGCCTTGAGATGTCCTAACATTTGCACAAACAACTATGTTTCTGTGAAGCAGAATAGTCCAAAATACATTCATGGTTGTAATGAACATCTCTGTAAAGATGATGTGCTGTTTAATTGGAAAAGGAGAGGCTGACCAGGTGGCATTTGTTGAGGGGAAGCAGGAAATGACCTCAGAGTCCAGTGCTAGGAGCCATGCATGGGGCAGCTGTGCCAATGGCACTGGCTCTGAGTACCTATTGCTTCTGGAGTCCAGTCCCCACACTCAGCAGGGCTGGTCTGAGGTGAAGCAGCAGAGTGTCACGCTGCCTCAGCTGACCAATGGCACCATCAAAGTGTGGGATTTCACAGAATCACACATAATCGTCAAATGTTAGGAGTTGAAAGGGATCCTGAAGGGTCATCTAATCCAAACCCTATGCCAGAGCGGGATCACCTAGAGTAGATCACACAGGAAAACATCCAGCAGGGGTTTAAGTATCTCCAGAGAGGGAGACTCCACAACTCCCCTGAGAAGCCTGTTCCAGTGTTCCGTCACCGGAAAAAACCTCTTTCTCATGTTTACATGGAACTTCCCATGCTTCAACTTCCACCTATTGTCACTTGTCCTGTCATTGAGCATTGCTGAGAAGAGCATCTCTAGGCTCTGAAACTGAGCTTGCAGAGAGCAGTTTGTTTTAATATATAATAAATATAGAGTGACTCTCTGGCAAGGGTTATGATGTTTCTTGGCACTGTCTGCTTCATTTGCACTGATGCCCACTTGTAGCTTGCAGAAGAACTGCTTGCTTTTCATGACATGCTGTTCTGTAAAATGTAAGCAAGTCTTGCAAGTTGACTGGTTAATATAAACCCAAGCAATTTTGGTACTATATAGTTTTGTTTGTTTGTTTGTTTGGTTTGGTTTTCTTTTTATTTATTTTTTCTGTGGCTCTGTTGCAGCAGATGTTTAAGTCATGGGCAGTCACCTGAAAAGTTGCCACAGATTTAGTAGTTGGCATTATTGCCTTCACTTCACAAAAAAGGAAGATACTGCTTTTCACAGTTCAGATTATAGTTCCAGAAGAACCCCAGCTGTATAGCAGCTAGTTGCCATGGTCATGCCCTTCCTCTCACTCTTTCCATGGGACCCTGCCTTCCCTCTCAAACAGCTCCAGTACTAACCAGTCCCTGTACCCAGTCATTTCCGCATGA
>VWZE01020926.1:484720-533646 GCA_013396675.1 Eubucco bourcierii | reverse complement strand
TTTTTTTAATGGTTATGTCTCTCTCCGCTTCTCGGGGGGCAGAGGGAGAAGGAAGTGGAGAGATTTGGACTCTCTTTTCTCTGTGCGTGAATTCCCAATGCCGTTTCCTGAAGTGCTCTGTCCGCTCTGGTAACGGCGGGGCTTTATCCCACCCTATATTCTTCACCAAATTTGCCACTTTGGCGTGAAACTACTTAGCTCATTTTAAAAATTATTTTGCTCCTTTCGCGATGAGCACTAATCAAACTCCCCCTGCCTGTCAAGGCTGGACTGAGAGCTACTCTCCAGACCTGTATTCTCGAGAGCAATGGAATCGCTCGGGATTTGCAGTGCCCTTTGTGCGCGGGGCCAGGATCACGCACCGCTGCGCCCGCCAAGGCTCTCTCTGCTCCCGGCGCTGGGCAGCGCAGCGCTGCCACTGCCCTGCCGCCGCACGCTGGTTCCTCGTCGCTGTCGCGGTGCTTAATGCCAGCTCTCTGTATGCGCTTTTCTTGCTCGTCCCGTTGGGGATTTCAAGCAGCAAAGCCCGACTGAGCACCTGGCCCCGATGCTGGATCGGAGCATGGCCGGTCCTAGTGTCTCTGAACACCGGCCCTTCCTCATGGCTTGAAGGAATCCTGAGCCAGATTCCGGGACGAGGAAGCCCTAGCACTGCCAGTGCACCGTTTCCCGGAGGCTTCTGCAGCCCTATCCGGCGGCCCCGAGGGAGATGATCTGGGGCGCCGAGCTTCTCTGTGCCGGTCTCGCCACTGTCCCGTGGCCATCTGCATACGAGGACGTGGGTGATCGTGTCGTGCGTGGGGCCTTGCTGCGTGCAGGCAGTGTCCGGCTCCAAAAGTCTGTCGAACCTCAAAGGCCTCTGCCGCAAGCCCGCAGCCTGCGCTGGCACCAGCGGGGCCGGGCGTCCTCGGACGAGGGTCGCGGCGCAGGGTTCATCGCTCTCGGGCAGCCGTTTCGCCCGTGCTCAGTACCCTGAGAACCTGCGCTAGGCTACCCGGTTTTAACCCTTGGAGGAGGCTGCTGTTTCCACTTATCGCTTCTGAGGCTGTCCCAGAGCACCTGGTTCCTCAACGGAACCCGTTGCACAAGAGATCTCTTTCTCTCTGCGCTCCACCTGACACCGGTGGTAAATCCAAGCTCGTGTAAGCGCAGCCCCGCAGTCTCCCTCTACACACACAACCGGGCAGGACTTTCCTAGGACGGCAGCGAGGGATGTCGATGTTAGGCGGATCCTACACACTGAAGGCGTGAGGCACGCAGCGTTGCCCACGGCAGTGCCCGACTCCCGCGCCCTTCTTGGCCTGCACCTGCCCGCCTGCCTCGTCTGACCGCCTGCTCTTCACCTCCGCCGGCTGCGCCCGTGGCTGCCGGCTCAGCCACCACTTCCGCGTCTCTCTCCGATCATTTGTTTGAGCGCCGTGCTTTAACCGAGAATTCTCGTTTGAGTCTCGACGTTATTGTCCTGAGAGCCTGTCTTTGTGGTAAACTTCCCTCCCCGCAGGCGCTGGAGTATTTTCTACACCTCTGGGGTTTGTTGGTTTGTTTATTTATTTACTTGGAGAACTGTCAGGGGAGGCCTTGCGAAGTTTTTCTGTTTAATCTTCACCATTTCAAGCTGCCCTCTCTTCTCTTTTTCGCATTGTAGGAAATATTGAAAATGCCACCTTAGTATTGAAGGGATTAACTTGCTTTTCTCCCAGCTCCTAACTCTGGTGTAAAGGGAGCAGTAGATCAACTGTATAATGTGTGCACTGTTTGGTCATTTGTACAAGCAGAACAAAGGTTGAGCTAAGCCAAATTGCATTGCACTTGTGAACCGAGTCCCAATTTGAAGTATCTTTTACAGCAGGGGGAATGAGAACAATTTCGTGTATGTCTAAAAGGGAATAACAAAGCCACTTTCTAGAGCATCTCAAAGTGAAGTAGTGAGGCGTGACATTCCCAGGGTGAGAAGGGACAAAGGCAGGGTCAGGGGGATGAAAAAGGGAATCAAACAGCCACTTTCACATGTCTGCCCTCAACTGCTGCACCTCTCCATAATAGGAAACAACTGTTGTAAAAAGGGGGATTGCTCCCATTCATTCAAAATAGCAAATGATAGCTAAACAACATTGTCAAAACTGAATCAACTTCTGTGCAGTACCACCCAGAAAAAGGTATTGTGTTTTGGTTAATAGCTGGGTGGAGCAAACTTGATTTTCCTTTCTTTTTCTTTCTTTCTTTTATTTCCTTTTTTTTTTTTCCTTCCCTTTAAAATTTTTTTTTTTAAGGACCCGCCTTTCCAAATAGGTCCGTTTCATAAATCTTTAAACATTACTTTTCTTCCAAGCCATGTTCATCTCACTCATGCTTTCTCCCCGTCTATTCTTATCTTGGTGTTTCGTGAAAAAAACAAATAAAAAGAGAAGGCAGATTCCCTTCACCCACGGCAGTCAGAACTGCGGTGCAAAATCCATAGGCAATATAAATCTTCCCTGAATTGTATGTCCATGACGCTGGGCGAAACCACCACTAAGTTATTACTTAGCCAAACATTGTGAAATATTCTTTATGTCGATGATTTTATGTCCACAAGAATAATGGCACGAACGTTACGGTTATTTCCCCTCTTTAAAATCCAAGGTAATAACCGCCGTCGGGATTCGAGCTCACGCAAACTTCAGGGGAAACATCTTCCTCTGTTGCATGCAATCTTTAATGAGGCAGGATTTAATTAGGGTCAAAACTTTGAATGCTTGTGTTTTCTCCCTGGTGGCAGGGAGCATGTTTGCAAACAAATCCGTAAGTTACAGCCCCATGGTGCAGAGGGTGGGGTTGTGTGGGTGTGTGGGCGCCGGGGCCCTGTGCCTTTCCTTACCGCCGCCCGCCCCCAGCCGGGCTGCCACCCACCGAGCTGCCCGGGGACTGGGAGGACAATTCTCGAGCAGTGGGGCTCCCCGCCCCCGTCGCCCGGCCGGGCCCCACTCCTCCGCGAGGTGGGATAGCACCGCCCGCCGGAGCCTGGCTTGCACTCCCGGGAGCCCAGGCCCGTCTCACGGAGGGGGGCGCGGGTAGCGCCTTCCTTGGCTGTGCCGTATCTGCGGAGCAGTAGCGGGGCCGCTCGGCCTGCCTGGAGCCGTTGCCCGAGCAGTCTCTGGCGCGGCTGCGACGCTGTAGGAGGCAGCTCGCCGCCGGGTGAACTGACCGCGGGTCAGGGCGCTCTAGAGCGTACCGCTCCGCACAGCGCAGCGTCCGCTCCGGGAAGGGCAGGAGTACGACAGGGTCACCTGGTAGGCACAGGTGACGCGCCGGCTGCGTTTGCCGAGACGGGAGACTTTCTTCGCTTCCTTGCATCTGTTGGCATCCTCCTCCTACCTCAGCTCCCCGGCTACCCTCACGACGCGAGTGAAGCTCTCCCCATCAACCCTCAGCTCTGTAGCAAAAAACATATTAACCTTCTTTAATATTTCATTCCTGAAAGAGGTTCTTTGGATCTAACTTTAGAAAAGATTTCCCCACAGCGATTTCTTCCCCTGTATTTTTTCTCTGTCTTTATTATGGAGCGATACTGTAGTCATACAGCATTTAATCATCTAAAGAGGAAAGTTATTGATAGAGGACTTTTTTTTTTTTTTTTCCCTCCCTTTAGCGAGGAAATATTTTACACGGCAGTGAAAGACATTGCGAATGGTGGAGGGGTTTTTTGAGCTCTGAAAGCGAGATGTCTGCTCTGTCTTTCAGAGAACCCCGCTGGATTTCCTCTGCTAGGAATTATTTCCGTCCAAATTTGATCTCGCTTAGGCCACGACCTGTAAAAACCTTCCCCTGTGTTTTGGGTGAAGGCAGTTTCAGCTGGCACGACCGTTTTTCCGTCGAGGCAGAGCTGCCTGTTTAAAAAGCCCCTCGGTGGCAGGCAGAGCCGCCCTGACCCTGAGCCCAGTCCGGATCCACCGAGCCCTGCGGACCTGTTGTTAGCCTCGCGCGGAGCTGGGCGGAGCTGCCTGGGTAAACTGCTTGTGTATCGTCATTATCATCCCGCTGTCTGCAGGCAATGTAGATTTTCTAAAGATCTAATGAATAAACAACCAGCAAGTGCTGGCGGTGTAATTTACATTGTTAATGCCTACATGTGTATAATAAATATGCATTTGTATGTCTTCAAATAAACTCTTTTTAGTTTCTAACCTGTGGTGATTTTTTTGAAAGCTGCCTTTTTCAAGAAACCGCTTTTCGTTTCCTGAGCTGGTAGGAAAGAGCCCTGACAGAGCTCTTTCCACACGCTTTCTAACGGCGGAGCACGAGCAGGCCCGGGCGCAATCTGTCCGCGGCTGCGGGCCCCGGGGCGTGGCCACCACCTGCTCCCCCAGCGCGGGAAGAGAGGGCCGCAGCCCGTCAGTGGCAGGCACTAGTTTCTTAGTGCAACTTGCCACGTTTTTTACAGCAGAACAATTTAAATGTACAATATTAGTTCACAGTATTAGTCTGGAGGTGCAAAGAACAATCCATGCAGAGACTGAGCTTCAAAGGCTCCGGATTCCCCTGAAGGAAAAGTTTACAGATGTGGCTGCTCCCTCCCTCCTTCCTTGCCTCCCCCTCCTCCCCTCCCTCGTCGGAGAAAAACGGTTTTCCCAGAACGCTTCTGTAGAGGGCATCCCTGACCAGTTTTTTTTCCAATTCGCCGTGTGGAGCTCTCTCCCCGTGTGCCGAGCTGTGGAGCTCAGTTTTCCCGGGCGCAACCCCGCCGTCGCTGACTGGGCTCCGGCACCACTCTCCTAGGTTGCGGTGTGGTACTGGTAATCGCAGGTGAAGCTCTTTCGCTTCCAGTCCTTCAGGCTGGAAAGCCTGGCACTCCGCGGCCCCTGCTGACTTCACCTTGGGAGGGATAAAGATTTTCTCCTCATTTTTCGCTACAAACCAGGTGCCACTTTCGTACACCGCTTGATGGCAAATGTCTCATCTTCAGCGAGCTGGATCTGGCATACATTATTTTAATTAAGTCTATGGCGATTTACTTTCCTCTGAGATCCATTCCACGGTGCAATTAGGAACGTATTGGTGCTAGCACATATGAATATTCAGGAGAGTGTCAATTAATTAGCAGACAGAGGAATCTCATTATGGTGCTCAAAACCCTTTTAGTGCTAAGCAGAATTAAGGGGGCATTTGCCAATGTGCTGGATTAGTGAATATTTTACTGTGCGCTCATTTAACTTCATTATCATAGCACTTACGCTACTCTCTGTTTTTATTAATTAAATTGCTCACTAATTTATCCAGAAAAAGGGATAAAAGTTTTATGACGCCACAGCACTCGCGTGGACGTCTTAAAACGCCGTCTCTTGCCCCGCCGCTCGGCGTGAAAGCGCTTCCCCGGGGCTGTCGGGGCGCAGCCGCCCGCCGCAGCCCTCCGTCCCTTTTTACCAGGCACGATTTCGTCTCCTTCACCCCGGAGATAAAAGTGTAACGCGGCAATTAGTGCAGCCGTAGCGAAGGGAAAGGGAAATCGCTGGGAATTTGGAGCACAGACCACAGGTTTAATTTTTTTTTTTTTCCCCGCTACTCAAATCTTTTCTCAACATCTGGGAGGCGGGAAAGCTCACGATGCGATTAACCTCTTAATCTCTGCACAAACTGCATAAAGAGAAGAAATATTCTATTTCTTAGTAGTCTGGACAAAATCAAATACTACTTCTTTCCTAGAGAGGGGCGTCACATACCTGAAGTGTCTCGCTGAGGAGGAGCAGGGAGCTCTTTCCCGGTGCCGGCACCGGGCAGCGCAGGGAGCGCTGGCCGGGGGCTGGCACTTTCTCAGTGCATATAGGAGAACTATGAAGATCAGAAGGCAGCGAGCAGGATTACGCTCAGCTTCTAATTAGCCAGTACTTCAATTCTTATAATTTTTCCAAGGATCATTGTATTAAGAGCAGCTATTAGAAAAAAAATGTCCGTGGGATATTGTGCTTTGCAAAAAACAAACAAAAATTCCCTCAGAAATGTTTAATATTAAATATTAATTTGATTTAAATTCAATAGCCGTATCAGTTACAGTTACAGCCGACAGTTACAGATGTACGGGAAAGTATAGATGATCAGCAGTTGTGCGTCTTCACACAGAAGGCATCGACCCCGTGTCAGCAGAGGCTCCGTGGAGAAAAGGGAGACCGATGGAAATGTGTTTTAAAAGTCACCTCCATTGCAAGACCGAGCGTAGAATTTGCCCAAAAAGGTTATAAAGACAAATATTAAGTCTGCCTTCACAAAGGGAGCCGCTAAATAGATCCGAAATTAATATGCATGTAAAATTAATTAGCTTGCATTTCATGACATCAAAATAAGTACCTGGGAAACAAGAACACCTTCTGGGCATTTGGCACCATATGCTAGAATTAAAGTTAATTGACTAATTACATAAATTAAGCATTAATTTTACAAGACATCACGTATAAAAGATATCTCAATTAATCGTGGAGACGGGAGGAGGTTAAAGGGGAGGCTGTTGGTCCGGCCGGAGCGTGGCGCATACTCGAGGTGGTCATTAGTGCGTGGAGCCAGAGCGGGTTCATCAGCAGCTGAGCGTTGTTTAGTTCCCGCCAGGGCGCTATGTCCTGCCCTTGCTACGCCCTGGGCGGGAGCTGCTGTCACCAACTCGTACCAGCCTCGCGGATCCCGAATCGGTGCTGCTGCCCAGAGCCTGATGTTGCCCTGTGTACGGTATGTCTTGGGGCCGGGGCGGGGGAAGGAGACTCTACTTTGGCCCTGCCCTCTCCATTTGAGGCTCCATTATGATCAAAACTCTAGCCCTTCTCTGCACTTCCAGGTGGCTTATTCTGGGAAGCAAATTCAGTGGTGTGGGGGGAAAAGTGCAGGGCTGAGGCACCTTCTAGTGAAATTAGTCAGATTTCCTCATTCTTTCACAAGAGCAGGGTTAAGTTTCAGATCACATGAGAAACTTGAGGTAACCAGAGCCAGGCCCCCCTGTTTCTGCTTTGAGGTATGGGGCAATGCTTTCTGTAGGCCCAGCACCCTGCATCCTCCTTACCTGTTAAAGAGAGTCCGTCTGCTGCTTTCTCCCCCTCAGAAGTGAAAGAGAGTCCAATGTTACTCGTCTGGGCCCAAAAAGGTGCCAGACTACCAGCAGTTTGCCTCGTAGCTAACACTTTTAAGCACAAGGACAGTTCTGTTAAAATGCAAAAAGGATTTTGAGTTAATGTGAATGTTTAGAGTTCAACAGCATAAAATGGCAAAATTCAAACTAGTAAGGGAGTTCTGGGGACTGAAGAAAGCCAAGGTCATGGATCAAGGAGTGGAAAGATTTTCATATCGAAAGTACTTGGGGAAGGAGCAATAAGTAATTTACATTTGAACTGGGACCTGCTGAGCACCACGAGGTAGAGAAATGGGTCAAACACTGCAGATTTTGACTGGCGAAGGTGGGCCTGCTCTGGCAACTTAGGAGGCCCATGGCAGGCACTAAGTGTGCTGTGGGGAGAGCTCGCTTCTGCCTTTGTGGGGAGGTGTAAAGGCTTCCAAGGTAGTTTATTCCATGAGTCTGCCTATGTAAATAAAAACTGGCTTCTCTCCCCTTCTGTAAGTAGATATTCTGTAGGAAGTAGTGTGGCTGCGTTAATAACCGCATAGCCTGACTGCCGATGGGCTAGAAAACAGATGAAAATCTGCCATACGTCTGTCTTTTTTATTGAGACAAAACGTTCATTTTGATGTAGCAGTTCTGTGCTGTTGCCAGATGCTGAAGGTACTTGAGGGAGATGTTGACAAGTGGATAATTGTCAGCAGAACTAAAACAGACACTTTGTTTACAGTTGAGCATGATTAATTGAGAGTAAATAAAACAGAAGCTCTGTTCATAAACTCTCCGAGCAGCTCAAGTTCACAACCAGGCAGCATACTCCAGAAACGGAACCTGCCATTGTTTTTGAAGAAGGGCTCGTGCAAGGGGGCCAGTAATTGACCTCTGTAATTAGAACACATGGTGTAGCATGGGGCACCAGCCTCTAGGTTTTGAACCACATGGTTTCCTGCTTTCTTTTTCTCTCTACTGGTTTCTTTCTTTTTCTTTGCTTTACATGGCTGGGTCACAAAGGGTTGTGGATCACATGTTAATTGGAAGGAAAAATTTGAATGATGGACACAGGTAACATGTTCAGGTAAAATGAAGGGACAAAAGTAGTTTAGGATACTTCATCAGTGATAAAATATTGTCATGTAGTAATCCTTCTTTCTGCATTGTAAATTAAGGTTGTTATAGGATATTTTGTGCTTTATAACAGTAGTGAGTGGTACAGACTAGTGCTGATGGTCAGTAAACCCCAGGTGTACTCTGCATACGTTTTTTAGATCAAGACATGTTTCTGTTTGTACCTCCTGTAGCAGTGTCCATTTACCCAGAATCATACAGGAGGTGGGATAGTTAGTATCTAAGGGATACTTATACTGCATAGACTAACCAAATGCTGCAGCTAAACTGAAGAGTGGGGGATAAACAGCACTTACCTGTCCATAATTGCCCAAATGTGTTGTTTGTGAACAGCTTTCTCAGAATCGTAATTTTCCCTTTCTATGCTCTGAACTATTCTGAAGCCACTTTCTGTGAATTATTCTTTCTTTAATGGAGTGGTGGCCTACTAAAAGACTATTGTGGCAGCCAGCTTAGTCTCCCCAGTGTGCAGCACACTTTTGAGTAGAATTATGAGCCTGCTTATCTATATTCAAACTTCCTACCTTGGTCCTGTACTTGGGTAGGTAGTATTTTAAGAATAGCTTATCCATGTGTTGCGAGTGGGCATTCAAATGACCATGAGTGGATTGCAGTTGCTAACAGGGTGTGAACAAGACATGTGCTTCCTCTATCAGTGCTGAGGGAGAGATAAGTTCTCTTATTGATGACTATTCTGTACTTCTTGTTCAATTTGTTTACTGTTTTTGTGCTAACTCTATCCTACTGTGTGGTGGCTTGGGAGCTCTCCCCCCACCCGGATTCACCAGACTAACTCAGCCAGATGGAAGTTAAGGATGAAGCTATATTTTATAGCATAGTACAAATTCACAAGCATATATACAAATATTTACAGCTATATACAAGTTAAAAATAATACAGAAATTCAGAATCCATCCTGAACAGCGGAACTGCTCAGGAGGGCTCCAAACTAACTCCCCTCCTTCCTCCCATCGCCTTCCTTATCTCAGAAGGCTTACATGCAGAGGTAAAATGCAGAAAAAAGCTGACAAGAGGTTGAAAGGAAGACCTCTTGTTAATCTAGATTAGATTGGTTTACACAGATTCAGGCAGAGATAGTTAATGTGGCAAGCAACAGCCAGGGACTGAGTGATTTTGTTACTGTTTCTTGTTTTTATATCCCTAAGCAAAACCATTGAGTGATACAGACGTCACTATTATTTTCTTTTCACAATCAAGGATCTCATTTCTCTCATTAAAATAGTCCAGCTACCCTCAAAACTGCGCAGTTCACCCCTCTATAGTCAACCTGGTGTGCCCCAGCTCCCCAGCACATACTGTTATTGACTTTGATTGGCAAGGGTCTGTTGATAACAGTCTGTGTGATCTTCCCAGGAAAGCCTATATGGGAACATCTTTCAGTCTCGGGCCCACAGCTTAAAGATGCAATTCCTGGTGGCTGTGTTAGGAAGGATCCTGGAGGAGTGGTTATGTGTTATTCATCTGTTGCAGGCATATCCACTTTGAGAGAGGGGAATACTGGTGGGGATTTGCTAGAGGTTGTATGGTGATATACATTTATCTGTTTGTTTGTTTTTTTTTAACACACCTGTAATATTTACTTATTTTACACTCTGAAAGCAACTTGTGCCACCAGCCTCCCATTTAGGGATATTGTTAGCACTGAGAGATGCAACTAGTACAGTATGTGAATTTGGTGTGGCTCCTTTGCCCCATGTGCAGTGGATCTCCTGGTCTTTAAGCCAAGCCTAAGGATATTTCATTCTAATTGATCAATAACTTGACAGTAGGATTATTAATTAACTTAGATATGCTTAGATAATTTACACTATCACAACCAAGATCACAGTATCACCAAGGTTGGAAGAGACCTCAAAGATCATCAAGTCCAACCCATTACCACAGACCTCAAGACTAGACCACGGCACCAAGTGCCACCTCCAAACCCGCCTTAAGATGATTGCTCTTTTTTGCTTTGAAGCCTTTTGGATCCTTAACACTCTTTCAATTCCTTCCAACACCTTTTGTCTTTGCTTTATCTGTGATTGTGACTTTACTTATCCCTTATCTAGAATGTGTCTCTTCCTCTGGAGCATATGCTTGACTAAGCTGCAGCAGTTGTTGCTTGCCTGTGCAGCTCAGAAGAGCCTCAGGATACTCCCCAGAGGTTGCAGCACTTCAAAGTAGATGCTGCAGGCTCACAGAAGCCAGAAAACAGGCGCTTGTGGTGCTCCAAGCCCCAGAGGTGGCTGCTGGCATGGATATAAGAGGAAAAGCTCCTTTTGAGGAGCAGCTTTGGAGTTTCCTTCTGTAGGGGTGCACTGGGCACTTCAGGGACAAGGCAGCAAGCCAGGATCCTTTATACAGGTTGTGAAGATCTTCCTGGAAGCTAGAGCAGCTGTGTGGGGAACTAATGGGTGAGCCAAAGAACCAAGAGAGGGCAAGGAGTTTCTCTTCTGGAGAGATGAGAGCATTGTCTGTTCTGCTGCTGGTAAGACTGAAGTATCCCTGCTTGTGAAAATAAAGGTGCTTTGGCTTACAGTACATCTGTGAGTTGATTCCTTTGAATCAAGCTTTTCAGCCCCCAGCTTTCTACTCTTACACTGCTCTTAAATCCACTGTGTTACTTATTTGGGTGGTGGTAGGTGGTAGCTCTCCAACAGAGTGCCCTACTTATTTGTAAGACAGAAGGAAAGGAAAATGTTTTCCGTAGGTGTGTTAACTTTGCATTCAAATGTTTGGTCAAGGTCTGTTGATGGAAAAGGCTTCTGAGATAAAAATCCCCTTGGTCTTACCAATGACCCTAACCTAGTAGCACCTTTAAAGATTAAGTTCTATAGTGGAGCCATATAACTTAAAAAAAAGGCCAAGGGCAAGAATTTTTTCTTTAGCTAACATCAGCAGAATCAATGTATTTCACAAATGGTAATAATCTACCTCATTCATGTGTGAGTAGTATGTGACTTCTGAGTGAGCATGTGTTCAGTTTATTTACCGCACAAGCACGAGAGCTATGCTGCTTGGAGCTACAGGAATGTCTACACAAAAGTGCCATAAATCTTACTGACCTTATAGCTAATCCTGAGAAGTCTAAGTGACCATGTGATATATCGCAGCAATGCTAAAACGTCCATGAAAAAGTCCAGGTCTTAGTGGAGAAGACAATGTACAGTCTTACGCTCTTCTGGTTTTCACAGAACTTTTCAGCTGCTGTGGCTTAGCAGCTATGTTGAACTGATAAGATGATGTGAATTGGGCGCTTCAATCTAACTGGCCCAGGAAGATGTGTTTGGCTCTCTTGCCACCCTCTCAATATAGTGCCTTAGGGCATGAAGTATATAAGCAGCAGATGGATGCAGGATATCCTTTTCTCATGGTTAAAAGATACTAGTGGATCCAGAGGGTAGTCCCTCTCTGGGAGCAGACCTTGACACAAGCAGTCATTTGCTGCTTCATTATCTTGAAAGACCTTGAGTTGGAATCAAAATTGAAAGAGTGAGGCAGACTTATGAAGGTGAATGTTTTTGTATTGACAAGTGTGGACGCATGCTGGTAACCATCTGCTGGGATTTGCTGTAGGTGGAAGTACATTTTCATGTGTAGACTGTGAATGCTACTTTATATGCATATGCTATCCAATTAAATAGGTGCATGAAGTAGAGTTTATATTATGTACTCTTTGGGAAGAGATTGTCTTATTACCTGTAACATATTTTCTTCTGCATAAAAGAATGTCTCTTTGAGGTGTTTGTACATGAAAATCCCGAGTGATACAGCACAGTTTTCATTCACTCTGTGAATGCAGAGTTTGGATGTATTTGCAGAGTAGAACTTTGATGAAGTTGTCATTAATAGCCAGAGATACCATGGCACTAGTGGTAACTTTGAGCCAGTTACACATAAAACATCCTAAGAGGACTATTAGACAGTATTGAATGCTAGAGAATAGATGTTATACAGGAAAGGGCACCAAATTGCTGTGTACTTAGCGTGTATAATGCAGCTTGCTCAATTTGATCCTGGCTATTCATAGGAGAGTACTTTTACTCTTTTTAATTGCACAAGATGACAAGACCTTTTAATTAAGGTGGCATCTATAGTATTCATATACTGCAAAACCCACAAATGACTAAAACTTAATAGCATCATAAAAACTATGGTTAAAGCTTTTACCAACATTGCCATTGCAGCAAAAGGTTTTAAATCACTATGTCGTAAGTGAACTTATGCCTACACAGAGGCTACTGACTCTAAGAGCAGTAACTGGTTTCTTTTCCTACAGAAATCAAGTGTTTGTGATTTTTATGTCTTTAGTAGTGAAACTGTTAAAGTATTCCTTCAGCTGTACCTGTCCTCCCTTGTTAAATTGTTTCAATTTTTGTAATATTCTGTTTCTAATTAGAAAAGGCTGCTGGGTAAAGAGGATAAAAGTACTCTTTGTTCAAGTTTCCTGCAGGCTTCAATGGAACAGAAGGGCAGGGAGTGAGAGTTTTGTGTTCGGACAGAAGTGTGGAAGCAGGCAGACAGTGTTGGGTGCTGTAGGAACAGAGCGAAGCACAAAAGCCTCAGCTTTGACACTGACTTGCTGTCTCACTTGGAGTAAGCCACACCATCCAGTTTAGGAATGGTATGATCGCAACAGGGTCGCTGTTGTAACATGATGTTAATAATTTACAAGGTCCTTTGGTAAGGATTTAGGCATAGGCAGGTGGTTATATTTCTTCCCCTTTCCCACGTAATGACAGTCTCCTATCTGGGCTGATATTTGTGGGAAAGATGTTTCTTCGCCACCCCTGTTTCACAGGATGTTATGCTGTGGCATCCTAGGAACCTCTAGGAGCTGTATCCCATTGCTGAGATGGAGTATGTATTAGCTAAACATTTCCGGGTTTTACCCTGTTAACACTGGTGAAAATGGTAATGGTTTTGTAGAGAGTTAGTTTTGTGTCGGTATGGGGGTTTTGTTTGGTTTTGTTTTGGGTTTGTTTGGATTTTTTTTTCCTTTCCCATGGAATGTAAAGGAATATTATGCAGATGCTTAAGGTACAGTCTTATTTTGGCAAGAGAGTTTTGTGGTTTTCATAATATTTAGTCTATGGAAAAAGCACCTTTGTGTATATGTGGCAGTTACTACAGGGGACTTTTGCAGTCATTTCTTCTTCCATAGACTTAGATATTAAACAGTTTGGCTTTAATCATCATGTCACGATGCACAGAATTCCTTGAGGATGCTTTGCTATTGATTAAGACACAAACCAGTTCACATATTTCAACATTTCCTTCAGGGTTAGTTCAGAAAGAGATGTGATTTTTACCTTATTGCAAAAAATACCATGTTGTTTACCAGATGAGTGTTTAAATAATTTAAAGATACTATTCCAAGGAGAGACCTTGTTAGAGTGAAAAGTGCTTACCATGAGAACCTCCAGGAAAAGAGAGGAGGACAGAGTAAACAGGGAAAAAGGAGGGTCCTTGGGATGTATTAACATTTAGCAACACTAAAATAAATTGTGTTAATCATTTCTGGTTTGATATTAGAGAATTATGCTATTCAAGTGTATTTTCTTCATTATTGGGTTCTGAGTGCTGATTTTTTACTTGTGGGTGTGGAAACAGTCATTTGGGAATTGTGCTTTGTGAAGCTTTGTGATTGTTTGAGTTGCTCAACTGGCTGTAATCCTTGATTCTTCAAGTTTCGTTTGTATCACTAGAGCAATCCTTGAATGGCAGGAGTTGGTTAACTGAGTAGGCTGAAGAGTCTGCAGTCTTTCCACTGGTATGTTCTAGACTGGTGTGTGTGGCCTGGGTTTAATGGCACAGGGAAAACTGTGTATCTTTCTCTTCTAGTCCTTCACCTGAACCATCTGCCTACTGTTCTGCTTCTTGTTAACTAGAGAACTGCAAGGCCTTGCTTGAGCATGTACTAGTTCATCCAGAAGGGATGCTGGAGCTGGGACTACCTTTATGTTGTGGCAGAAGTGGCCTTTAAAAAGCCTAGGGACTGGAAGTCGTGTAAAACTGTTTAAGCCCATCTTTAAGCTCTCTGGTGCTCAAAAGATCTTGGATTAAGGAACTGGAGTACAAAGACAATTTAATCTGGTGCTAAAGTAATACTCCTGAATAGAGACAGTTATGGTTAGAGGCCATGCCTCGATCCTCATCAAAATGTCCGCACCAAGTTCTAAGACACAAAACAGAGTTGGTCTGGCACACTGTGGGGAAAATTCACAGACATTTTGTCACTTGAAGAGATTCAGTTGTTTTACAAATCTGTCATGCCACTGGTCTTCATCTTGGCACTTGTCAAATGACTGCATGCGGATGATTTTACAAGCAAAATAATTTGTTGGACATTGAAAGAGAGAGCTGGAAATATGTGGACAGAATTTATAAAGCGTGGCTGCTTATTTGTGCCCAAAGTTACAGAAAAGGAACTTGAGTTGGACTTACTCAATTTATCTGCTAAATGGCTTGCAAACACATTCCTAAATTTAATCTTAGAGATGAAAACATTTGGTAAATGCTGTCCTAAATGAAGTCATGCGCCCAAATGGCCTTTGTGCATTTTCACATTGCAGAAAAAGAAAACTCCTCAACAATAAGGGAAAATTTAATTAAAAATTAATTGGAAACAGAAACAGTTTGGCTGTAACTGTGAGTGAAGACTCTGTCAGGTCAACATTTGTATGTGGAAGGGGTGAACTTAATTAGACTGTCACTAGAAAAATTAGGGAAGATTTTAGACCCACAAGAATGTCTCTGTAAATGATGTGGTCTTTTAATATTTCTGTACTCAACACATTAGCAAAGCTGATTCTCATCCAAGAATTAACACTGCTGGAGAACAGTAATGCTCACGATACAAAAGCCTTGGAGAGTTGAGGAAGAGATGGTTCCTCTAAAACAGTCCAGTGTCAAGTGGTTCAGAGACTTTGTAAACAAAAAGCAGTATTGTTTCCTAATGTGAGCTAATCCTGGATACTTTAAGCAATGAAACTTTCATTCCTACTAAAAGACTTTGGGGACCAGTAGTATTTGCTGTTTCAGCTGGGCATACTGGATGCTTGGTATGATACAGGATTCAGTAACTCCCTGTGTAATCAGTGATTTGATTTGTGTATAGGTTTTGTATTGGTAGAAAATTATTTGGTTGTGCTCGAATCTGGCTAGGGAAATTAAGGGGAACAAGAAGAACTTCTTCAAGTATATTAGTGAGAAAAGGAGGACTAAGGAGAATGTGGGACCCTTCCAGAAGGGAAATGGAGAGCTGCTGACAAAAGATATGGATAAGGCTGAGGTGCTTAATGACTTCTTTGACTCAGTCTTCAATGGCAAGGGCTCCAACCACAATGTCTGAGTCCCAGAGGGCAAAAGTATGGACTGGGAGCAGGCAGATCTGCCTACTATAGTAGAAGATCACATTTGTGAGCACCTAAGGAATCTGAATGTACACAAGTCCATGGAGTCTGACGAGATCCACCCACAGATCCCAAGGGAACTGGCAGATGAAGTTGCTAAACCACTGTCCATCATATTTGAAAGGTCATGGCAGACTGGTGAAGTTCTTCCTGTCTGGAGAAGGACAAACATAACAACCATCTTCAAGAAGGGAAAAAAGGATGACCTTGGGAACTACAGACCAGTCAGCCTCGCCTCTGTGCCTGGCAAGATCATGGAGCAGATCCTGCTGAAAGCTCTGCTAAGGCAAATGGAAAACAAAGCAGAGGTGATTGGTGGGAACCAGCAATGGCTTCACCAAGGGCAGATCTTGCCTGACAAATTTAGTGGCTTTTTATGTAGAAGTCACAGCGACAGTGGACAAGGGAAGGGCAACTGATGTCATCTACCTGTAATCCCTGCTTAAAGATTTGCACTTCTAAAATGGTTACTACAGAGACTGCTGTTTTGAAATGCTTGGTTACTAGAAAAAGAAGAGAGAAGTGAAATGTGAGTGTTCAGTAATACCAACACCTCTCTCAAGCTGGCACGTTTACTAGTAGGCAAATCCTTAAGTGTCCTTTTTTCCCTCTGCTTTGAGATGGATCTTAAAAGAGGTTAAAAATTTTTTTTTGTCCTTCCCAAGGGACAGAGATGGGTCACATAGAAACATAATTTCCAAATACTTCCTGTAGAGTTATGATGAAACTAAGAGTGAGATCAGTGGAAAACAGAAAACATAGGCTATTTCTGATGCTTGGGTCCATCTTTCTAAATTGAGATGACTCGACAGAACCTACTGAAAATTGAACCTTAATTATCTGCTTCTAGTCATAGGCTCTGTAATCAAGGAAGTGAAAGTCATGTGTAGTCTGACCCTGTATGATGACACGATATGTTCTTAACCTTTGAGACCACAAATATTTCTCTTTTCTGTTGTAATGTCTGCTACTCTGCCCCTCTCACTATCTGTTCAAGATAGCATATTAGAAATGCTTTGCTATGGGAAAACTTTTTGCATTCCATTAAGCATGATTACTTCCCACCTGTGCCAGAATCCTGCCACTGATGAAACAATGAGCATTGAAAAATGTCTCTCTTACGTATTTGCTATGAAATGCTGCTCCTTTGTTACAAAAAACATCATTTTTAATTTAATTTTTTATTTTGAAGGTATGGTCACCTTAAACTTGATGAACTTCCATAGCCTGAATGAGCAGGAGGACCATGTGGAGATGAAGTTTTCAGTGAGTAAGTTCACTTGAGGCATGAATCTTGGTTAGATTTGATTCCATTTACTAATGCAAAATTTGACAACAGTAAAAACACCTTCACTGTTGAATCTTCCGCTAGAGGGGGTGGGGAAAAAAAAATTGAAAAAAAACCCAAACCAAAACCCCAACAAAAAACTCCAAANAATCACTTTTTTTGTTTCCCAGAATAGGTAACTGGCAGAAAAGTTGAAAAATGTGCATCCCTTTCTTGATACCAAGTCACTTTGTTGATGAGCAGTACTCCCAGCATAACCTGGGAATGGTACCAGACAAAGGATGGCCAGCATCATTATTTACATTATATATCGATACTTGTGCTTCCTTGCTTATCAAGTGTATGACCTTGTGTGTCCTTACAGTGTAAAAACAAAACACCCATCACCCTAAGGGCTGCACTTCTAAGCAACCAGGAGGTTTTATTAAAATATTATGAATTACTGTTAATGTATATTTACATAATTTTATTCATACCAGGAAACATTTTAGAGAATGAAATTTTATATATACCTGTGGTCATGAAGGCACCCTTTGATTTCATCATTTCACTGCTTCAATCTGTCATTACAGTGACTCTGTATTTGAGGGGATTTGCTAGTTTTACGCAATAGCATGATGAGTCATGATTCCAAAGGAAATGCCATTAGATGGGACAGTTGTCTGGCTCTGTTAGCCCAACCCTGAACTGGAAAGAGCGTCTGAAAAAATCTGTTTTGAAGAGAGCAGTTTAGTGGGCTAGGCAAACTGGGTCAATGGTGTTACTCAAAAATGATTGCTGCATTAGTAACTGACATGTTGTTAGTTTGACGTGCTCATGTGTTCATATCATACATACTTCGGTATTTCTATTACAAGTTTTGATGCTTCTTTTCTTGGGAACACTTAAATTGGAATCAAATTTGTCAGGTTGAATGTCATTAAGAAAACAGAAGTTGCTTTGTGATTCATATGTATAGAAGCAATTTCAGCTAGAAGTCTTGTCTCTGAAATCTGTTGCTTTCTTAGTTTGAGATAGACCTGTAGTATTTTTGCAGTTGACAACTGTAATTCAATAAAGGCTTATGACATTCTTAATTAGTGATTTGCACACATTTACAGCACAAAACTGTTGACAGTCTGATTGCACTAATAGACGTGAGGAGGAAATAAAGATTGTGGGAAACAATATGATGTTAACAATATCTTCTAGAAAAACAAATATCATAGCTCCCGTTATTAGGAGTAAAATCTTAAGACAATGCTGATGTAAATTAGAAGGCAGAGAGAATTAGAGCCTTAAGGGTGCTATGTGCAAGTGATGAGTCTTCTCTCTGTGTTTAAACACAGAATAGCCTTACTTGCAAAAGCATGTGCGTAAACAAAATCTTGTGTTTCAGAGGAAAAAAACCAGGGCTAATTGTGTTGCTACCAAACAAATCTGCCTGACAGCACGTCCATTAAAAGAGCATTATGCTAGTGAGGAAATGCACTAAGGAATCCTGAAAACTGCTTGTCAGGAAGCATAATGCTATTGGGGTGACCAGATGCTTGTGAAGCACAGGTGTATTGTCTGAACTTCTAGTGGTTTTGAGTTTTGAAATTCAGGAACACTTGCATTTCCTGATCACATCTGTTTGCTTCTCTGCCATCTATATTTTCCCCTCTGTCAGCAGTTGGCTATCAGATGAGCTTTAGATGAATAACGTTCACCTTACTTCCTAGTTGTTTTATGATGCTGGTTAGATGAAATAGTTCCGGCAGATACTCTCAATAAGCAAAGGCCTGTACTCTCTGCAGTTCATTGAACCCATATGGATGAGAACAGCTGGAAAGATGGGTTTGCTACCTGAGGCCAATGTTTGTGTTGCCAACCGCGACTCCAGCTTGCTGACCCTTGTATAATTCATTGCAGTTGAGGAAATGTTGCTCGCACTATTCTGTTTTGTGATGAATGGCATTACTTAAAACTGATAGTCTTGTAAAGCAGTGGTGACTTCCCATGTCTGACAGATGTGAACAAAGAACATAGTCAATAAATATTGCCATATTCTAAAGGAAGATTCACTGCTCACAGCTGAGGGAAAGAAATTTCAGTGCAAAAAGGAAACAGGTGGAGAAGAAACCGGTTTAAAATTGCAATTTAGAGGTTATGCTTAAGGATGGACTTTTGTGGGGATTCATGCATCACAGGTCTCTGAATCATGCAGGTACAGTGCTGCAGGCACGTATTTCAATCTACTATTGTGGAACAGTTATTGCTTCACTGACCCTGTTACAGTAACTAGGCAAATAATTTCAGTGACCTTGCTGAGCTTAAACTTCTATAAAATTTGCCCAGAAAGGGATGCTTCAGGAAGGCCATGTCTAGATAATAACATTTTCTGTTTAGTGCCATTGCTTTTGGGAATGTTCTTCAATCAAACATTTCCTGGTATGGTTTTATTGAGAACTTTTTCAAAACTGAGGTTGAGTGTTTGCATGTTTGTGTCAAAGAATACCTAACCTACTAAGTAGTGTCTCTGAATTCCATGAGGTGTCTGAATTTGAGTAATCAAGTAGCAAGAGAAATTTAAGTATGTGTGGCTGAAATGAGACAAAAAAAAATAGTTAAGAAATTTAACAGGCACTTTGTTTTTCATCCTTGGTAGCTAAAGCTTGCTACACTACAGAAATGAGTCCATAAAAGTACATACAATAACCTTATACTTGAGCGATGTTCATCTTGCTTGCAATAAAAGGAAAGAGGAAGACAAAGGCTTCTCACCTATCAGTTATGAATGTTACAGCAGTCTTGACCCTCTATGGCAAGTTCTGAGAGTGTGCTCTTCCACACCTGTGACTTGGCCCTAGATAGGCCAGCAGGGATGCCCCATAAGTTTTGGATCTGATTTAAGCAACTCTGACCATGTAGATCAAACATCTGTGGGTACAGATGGTGTGCTTGGAGTTAGGCAGAGAAAAGACAACTCATTTGATTTTTGCACTGCTGTCACTCATGTTGCATCTACTGAAATCAAAATTTCAGAACCAAAGTGCAGTGGTAGTGATTTTGGCAGCTGTGTTGTTTCTTTACATTGTGGTGTATAGACACAACTGGCTGAATTAAGGTCTAGGCAGCTTTTCTGTGATTAACTTTGCAATTAAGCTACTTTAAAATGTATCTGAATTAAAATTAAAATAAGCCACCAAAACAAAAAAACCCAATGTGAAATTAAATCAGTAATCATTTGAGTTCTTAAAAGAACCAGTTCTCTTAAGTTTGTTGTGTAGATCTGTGCACCTTCAGTTTTTAAGACTAGAAAAATGTTGGTTGTCTTCTACCTGACACATGCACTAGCTAGCAGAATAGGAAGAAAATTAGTACTGTCTTTGGATTTCACAACTGTTTGCAGCAAAGGAACATGGAGACTTGAGGACTCCTGATCTGAATTGCAGATGCTGTGCAGAGACGTTTTCCAAAGACGAATGTCCCTTTTGGTAGTGGACATGCCTCTCGTTTTCTTGCCTAGACTGTCCATTTCTGTTTGTAGACTTTCCCAGGATCATTTTTGTTTTCTGGAGTAGAAAATTCTGCACAAAATTTGGAAACAGTCTGGAAATCTTGGTAATTTTCCAGAGAGCATGAGCCTGAACAGAACCGCACCTGCCTTTGCTGTCCCCACTAACAAACCATAAGTGAGATACAGCAAAATATTCCTTCTGTGCGCATCTGAACCCAGAGGAGAGAAGGGAGAAGGGTTGAGAGGGCAGAGATGGGAAGGACGAGTGCATGGCAGTGAAAGAAAAGTGGAAAGAAGTCAGTGCTGTGTTGAGGGAATAGAGTGGCTTGGAGAGGTATTCAGTGCAGCATCAGTTGCTGAAGTTCCTTCCTAACAAGCCTGCCCTGGGAGCTTCAGGAGTTTGGGCAACCTGTCAAACCTTTTGCGGAAGCAGTGAGAAAGGAGAAGTTGATTCTACACTTTATATATGTCTCTGAATGGAATTTCATGAGACAAAGGAAACACACTTCAGTGCCTTGAGGGCTGCATATCAAAGGCCTTCTGTGCAAAGTGAGTCTGAGAACTTTTCAAAGGCGAGGTCACATGCTCTCTAAAATTGAAAATATTACATAACCTAGATAGAAAAGTAATTTACCAGATCCTCTGATATCAATAAATGCACTTGTGTGTATATATGTGCTTATAGGTATATACAGGTATCTATATACTGAACTATAACATAGTATATGAAATAGAGATATCACGATGTCCACAGAGCAACTGATGTACAGAGGTGTTACTATGCTTATTTAGACAGAAAGAGCAGCAGAAATGGACACAAAAGCAAGACCATTAAAAAATCTTGGGTTTGTATCTTGCATTTTGCACTTCACTTCCTCTGTCTGATTTGTCCTTATTTATTTACATTTTCTTGTCTCTATTCTGATGCCAAAGTCCTTAGGAAGGCTTCGTTTTCTGGGATGTGTGACACAGTGCACTTTTGAAAGTTAATGACTACTATGAGAAATGAATATTCAGTGAAATGGCTTTTTCGTGACTGCAACTTCTGTTATCAATGATACTCATCATCAAATGGAAGTCTTAGGATTCAGGATGTGGTTTCACAAGACTTAGAAATGCACACAGGGAATCTGTGAGAAGGCGCAAATTCTGCAAAACGAACAGTCATGTACGAAAATAAAAGGAGAGAAATCTTTAGGGATGCAAATCTGTTGTTCTTGCCACCATATTGCTGTCTTGACAGTCTTGGCCCTCACCAATATTTTACAAGTATCTGTTGGACCTGTTTCATATGTTTAAGTGTATTTAAAGTCCAATATTCATCATTTAGATGTATAGATGTGTAGATGTTGTATTTGGTAATCGATTTCCAGTGTTTTTTCTTAGCATTTGATACTGCAACACAGGAAATGAGCATAGACGCTCCGATTTGATCAGACAACTGCAGGTGCGTAGATGTACTGTTTTCTTTGTTGCAAAATGTATACACAGCTTTGTGGAACAAAACGTTGCCTGGTACAGTACATCTGGTAACACTGTGTCTAACACTTCAACTAAACCCCAAAATCTATCAGTAGCCATAAGGAGCAGTTTTCTTTTGGAAGTTTAAAATTATACTGAATGCCTAGCAGCAGCCCACCGCAGCTGTCATGGGATATGCTTTCTTATAAAGTAATTTCGCATTAATTTGAAGTGTAATCTTAGTGTCAATACTGATAGAATATATTGGTGTAAATAGTCATGGACCATTGAGTATCATTTATAATAGTTCTTGGGTCACTATTCTGTAGGCTTTTAGTTTTGGTTTTGTTTTTTTGGTGAATCTTAAGACCTTAATTGTAAATCTTAGTTGTCTCTACAGACAATTGCTAGATCTTGTATTATTTCTGAGCTCAGTCTTAAGAGAGGGAAATGCCTTTCTATGTCATACTTTGATAGATTCTGGACTTGTTATTTGTTGAACTGTTTGAAAAGGCAGGTTTTTCCTGATATTTTGACCTTTTTCATGGGCAGCAGAAAAATGTTTTCAGTCTGTCTATCAGTGGGATTTCAGATAGAATCTGTAAAACAGTAGGATAACATTGACTTGGTGTGACAACAATGCTATGACTGTGACCAAATATGCAGTACTTCATTGGACACGACTTTCTGTCACAATTAAGAGACTAATACATTTTATTTGGCTCATAATGGTGTTTGAAGGATGGGGGACCCTCTGTTAAAAGTTCAGTGGCTGGCACTACATGTTACCAAGTGCTGTTTTCTTAAAGCAGCTCTGTGTGTATATCTTAAAGAACAAATTGAAGCAATTCCATTAATACAGTTACTTGCATTTTATTCCATGTCAGTCTCCAGAGCAACGTACTAACTCAAGGTGGTTTCAGTACTGATCTTGGTGTCTTCCAGTTTTTGACATCAAATCAGCATTGTCAGTTTTCTGTAACAAACTAAAGATGTTTGAGGAATAAGCAGCTTCAACTCATTTTTGAAATAGAAATTAAAATCTCCCTGAGTATTGAGAGAATCTGTAGGAAGGGTGGGCGGTGAATGGCTGGAGAGCAACCCTGAGGAAAAGGACCTGGGGGTCTGGGTTGATGAAAATCTCAACATGAGCCTGCAGTGTGTACATGCAGCCCAGACAGCAACTAAGTCCTGGATTGCATCAAGAGAAGCGTGGCCAACAGGGTAAGGGAGGGGATTCTGCCCCTTTGCTCTGCTCTTGTCAGACCCCACCTGGAGTACTGTGTACAGTTGTGGAGCCCCCAGCAGAGGAAGGACATGGAATTGTTGGAGCAGGTCCAGAGTAGGCCACAAAGATGATCAGAGGGCCGGAGCAGCTCTGCTATGAGGACAGGCTATGAGAGTTGGGGTTTTTCAGCATGGAGAAGAGAAGGCTTTGAGGAGAGCTTATAGTAGCCTTCCAGCATCTGAAGGGGGCCTACAGGAAGGCTGAGGGATTATTTACAAGGTCTTGCAATGACAGGACTAGGGGCAATGGGTTTAAACTGACAGAGGGAAGTTTAGACTGGATGTTAGGAGGAAGCTCTTTACAGTGAGGGTGGTGAGACACTGGCACAGGTTACCCAGGGAGGCTGTGGCTGCTCCCTCCCTAGAGGTGTTCAAGGCCAAGTTGGATGAGGGCTTGAGTGACCTGTACTAGTGGGAGATGTCCCTACCTATGGCAGTGGGTTGGAACTAGATGATCCTTGAGGTCCTTTCCAATCTTACCATTCTATGATCCTATCAAAATGACACATCTTAAAGAAATTACAGTTATTTCCATAAGAGCAGAACTAGATTTTAAATACTTTGGATTTAGTTATCAGACATTTAAATTTAATAATTTACTGAGCCTGTGTTTGACCTGACATCCCTGTGCTTCCTGGGCCATTGGTTGGTCAACAACATGGTGTCATTAACTAGTTAGTAAAGCTATTTCTTCTTGACCTTTTTTACCCAAATTTACCTCAGAAACATGTAGCCTTAATTCTGTGTTTAGTTACTGTTTGCCATAGTATAAGCAGCTACTGTATCAGTGTCATCAGGGCAGATGAAGTTTTCAGACTTCAGTAGGTAAATCATGTCTTTCAGGGTGTGCATATTGTAGTACCTGGGATTTTATGCTTTTTAAATATTCCTGTTTCTGAGTTGTGTACATTAATTTCCTTGGTTGTTTCTAAACTTGTAAATGACATGACAAAGCTTTTGACTTTTGTAAGAAAACATTTCTTCATAAGAAGTGGAGCTTTAAGCACAAGCTTTTTGTGAAAGAGCCATTGTCACAAGAAAAAGCAATGTTACTGCTAAAAATATTTTAAAAATATTTTTAGATACTGCTCACAGCGCAGTTTTTGCACTTTATGGGATGCAAATATGGTTCACTGCTACTTAGCCAAACAGGAAAAGAAAAACCAAACCAAACATAAAAAACCCATCCCCCCAAAAAAACCCAAAACAAACAAACAAAAAACCAACAACTACAACAAAAAAAAAAGCAAAGCCACAAAAAAAAAAAAAAAACAACCAACAACTGAACAAAAAACCCACATAAGCAATGAGTATCTCAAGGGTGCACCATAATCAGTGGTGTTCTGTGGCTCCCCATTTGGCATGTGTTTATTACTTCCTGTGTTTCAGTGAGGCTGACAATTGTTTGAGATGGGCTGTTCCCTTCTGACCTGCTTTTGAAAAGAGAGTTGTGGTCCCAAAGAGTTACAAGAAACAGTTTCAGGAAACAGACATCTGGGACAGGTGACAGCAACAGATGAGTTCAGAAGGGAATGCTAAAATAAAGTGAGAACTAGCCTCACATTAAACAGCCCTTAACCTGGGAGCTCAGAGTGTAACATAACATAAATCTTAGTCTAGGATTATGGTCAGGCTTCCAAGAAAGAGTAATCTGGGGAATTTGTGAAGATTGGCACTGAGAAGGAGCTGCCCAAATAATCTAAGAACAGCTGGTGGGCACAGGTAACCTGGGCATGTGGTCACGTTCTTTGATTAGTGTTCAGTGAAGAGTTAAGGACAAAATTAGTATTGAAGCTCTGAGAATCAAATGTTCTCGACGTTAATTAAGGCTCAGGAGTTGCCAAAGTGGGGGCTATTATTTGTGTTTCACCCCTAAGCATTCCTCAGCTACATACCATGAGTGTCCCACAGCATAAATCTCAGCCTAGGATTAGAATTAAGAAAGAGAAGTTGGAATGCTGGTAGAGGTGAGAGCAGAGCTCAGACTGGAATTGAAAGAACGATGCAAAGGCTGCAGCTGGAATCCTCCCCACACAGCTCTTACACCATGAGGCATGCTGAATCCTCTAAGTCCCAGCATTGGGCTGAGGGTCATAGGCCGAGAGATCTGATGTGCAGTAGGAGTGCTCTTCAGGAAGGGCATCCGTTGGCTTTCTACCATGAGGCACCTGAAGTTTGAGGGCTCAGCACATCCATCAAGAGTTAGGCAGGCATGACTCGTAACAAGGGTGGGGGGCATGAGATCCAGCCTGAGTAAATTACTTTAGTCTTTTCATTTTGTATCTCACTTCCTACCTGCATTAAGCATGTACAATGGAGTTGTTAGGAGGTGTGCTGCAGCTGCATAGAGCTTCTCGATGAGCAAGATCCTTGCTAGCATTAGTTGCTTCTGCTAAACAACAAACAGATTTTACCTTGTTCCAATGTGTCTACTGTAACATGTGCTAAGTAGGCTGTACCCCAGTGTAGGGAAAATGAGTTCCCTGTCTATGTCTGTATGTCATTAAAATGCATGCATGGACACATACACATGCAAGCAAAGGATTGAACTCATTGAGGTTTGAAAAACAGCTAACAGCTGGGAATAATCTAAGCAAGCGAGGCTAGGGGAAAAGGTATTGATTTTATGTCACACAAATGTAGGTAGAACATCTGACCATTAAATAATGTTCCCAGGGCACTTTTCAGTGTGACCATCTGAAACAGGAGAGCACAACATATTTAATGATCTGTAGAACATAGCTTCCTTGAGGTCAATAATGTGTACTTAACCTTTAGGCTTTCCATGTTGTCTGCTTGTCCAGTTGGTTTATGAAGTGTGTGTTAACATGATTAGGGACTTAAGACAGTGATAACTTGATCTCTCAAACATTCACTGCTGCTGCACATAAACATTGAACAAATCCATTGTGAATACTGTATAGACTTTGCCAGTACAACCTGCAATGATTGCTGCTCCTCATAGGCAGCAAGTCAACAGTGTATGTAATATAAACAGTGAGGCTGCTCTTTTACTCTGGTTTTACCTTTAACTCCATTAATAAATATTAAAATGCAAATACCTCTTCTGGCCTTCAGCATAAGTCAGTTGACTCACACTGATCCGGTGGCACAAACAAGGATTAATTAGTTTTAAAAAACAAAATCAAATAAGAAATAAAATCAGAAATTCAGTTAACAGCAAGTACACACTAGTGAAGATAAGGGTCAAGATTTTTACAAGTTGAGCATTATAGACACAAGAACTTTAAGTGAAGTGACTTAACTGACAATTGAAATCAGCTATTATATAAGAAAAGGCTAAAAATCGGACCTTTCTTCAGCCTTGGTGTGCAAACGAGAACCTTGTGTCTCATTTCAAAGAACTGCTGTCCCTCTGAAGAAGGCTGAAAAAAATTTAATTCTATGCAGGAAGATTAGGCCTATCTTTGTGGGAAGGCTCTCTAAACAAGGTATCCCAGTGTATCAGTAGTGCTCTTTCAAAGAAATTTAGGATATATTCTGACTTTTAGTATGTTCATGCAGTTCTTTTATGGGTGGTTGTTACCTGTCTGCAGAGGATAAATAGTTCGGTATCTAAAATAATTTAAAGTTGACTTCAATTTAGATTACATGGCAGCACAGGAGACCCATCAGACACGTCTCTCTCTACTGTATCTTGAAATTAGAGGAGATGAATGTGGTAGTGTTTAGAGTCTTATCCACTGTCAGGACTGTCCACATTGTGAGTCTCCTTCACACTATTTCACAGAATCACAGCATGTTAGGGATCGGAAGTGACCTCCAGAGATAACCAAGTCCAACCCCCCTGCCAAATCAAGATCACCTCAGGCAGGCCACACACGAGAGCATCCAGGATGGTTTTGAAAGTCTTCAGAGAAGGAGACTCCACAACCTCTCTGAGCAGCTTATTCCAGTGCTCTGTCACCCTCACGGTAAAGAAGTGTTTCTCCACATTGAGGTGGAACCTCTTATATTCTAGCTTGTAACTGTTACTTCTCACCCTCCTCCATAAGGAGATGTATAGCCTCACTGCTTTGGGACTTAGACTCACAGTGAGCTCCTGCAGCTTCATAGGTAACTGTTAAGCTCTTGAGCCAAGGTAACAAGTTTTTTCTACTCTTTATATATGTTACTAATGCAAAGTAAAACTTGTTTGCTTAAGTATTAATTTGTACTTCCAGATCTTACTTCACTATCACCCCAAGCTAAGAAAGCAAACATGTATGATTACCCTAGGTCTTCAAACTGAATTACACTGGTGTAAAGCTGAAGCCTTTGCTCAGGAACTGTAGCTCCTGAGGACTCATCTTGCAATCTTTAAAGTTTCTTCAGAACTTCATAAGAGCGTATTCTCAGCCTTTAACTGTCTTGGTTGCAAGTCTGTTCTTTTTACAGCTCTGCAAGAAGTATGCATGTGGCAAAATCTAGCAGTCTCTGTCTCAGCAGAGTACTGAAGCATCTGCCTTCACTTAAGCCACTTTGGATTTCCATAAAATTACTCTCTTGTTCTGGAAATCCTTGACTTCTTTGCTGGGTAAGAGCTTGTCAGTGACATGGAACTACAAACATCACACACATTTACTTCCCAAGTAACTGAAGAGAGTAAATTTTGTATTTTCAGAAGATGTCTTCTTTATCCAACTGCAGATGGTTGGTGGGGCAGATCAGGAAGAAGCTACCATGTAATTGATATTTATATATAGTTTGGGGGTTTTTTTTCCCCATACTTTATAAATCAGAGTATTTTCTCTCTTGTTTTCTGCAAGATCAATATCAAAGTAAATCAAGGTTTTTAGTGGCATTCAAAACACAGATCAAAGTAGTATGACTGTCAGTTTTACCACTCCTTTCAATTTTCTTTATATTTTTTCCTATTATTTATGTTTATTAGTATTTTTTTTCCAAAACCAAATTTGCAACATAATTAAAATGTTTGGTAGCATTTTAAAAGTGAGAGTGTGATTATGTGAAAACTTTTGCCTAAAGAAATTACTGTTTTCATATGAGTAGTTTTATTGATTTATTTCTGTATGCAAACATACAGAAACTAGAACCATAAGGTTATATTGTATGTACATGATGCTGGGCCTTTCAGGGGATTTTCTCTCACAGGAAGAGGATACTGTCCCTTGGTGCCCTTTCCCCCTACAAGTAATCTGGCACAGTATAATTAAATGGGAAAGTAAATAATGTTATTCTTTCTGAGCATGGACACAGTGCACACAGTAACAAATCAGATTCAAAATGTAGCTGATGAGGGGATTTGTAGAGATCCTTGATGCAAAGTTTTAAGTACAATACAACCAGATACCTGCTTGAAATTGGCTACCACTGTAATTAAAAGTATAAATGTTTCAAGCTGAATACATCCTATTAGTAAGATTTTAGGAAACAAAAATTTAATCTATTCACATTCGATATGGTCTGTAAATGCCACCATTATATGCCTTCCTCTGGCCTTTGATTAGCTATGGATTAATAAAACTTTTATACCTTCTTTGTCAGCCTCATTTTGAACTCTGTTTTTGCATACTGTTACTATTAAATAAATGAATTAGTGTCCAGAAATGTGTCATGCATATTACCTAGCAGCAGGAAGCATAATACAGTGGTCAGCTCCCCAGGAGCATTATAAATCCTAACACGCTCGATAACCTGCTCATGTGGACCTATTAAAAGCTTGATGATTTAGTGAAGCAGTATTTGTGCTTAACAATGGAATTTTAGTTAATTCAAAACAAAGTAAATCATATCCAATTACAGTATTTGAATATTCACAGTAGCAGTGCAAGGATGTGTAATGGTGCCAGGCCAAGGGGGGGGTGGGAAGAGAAAGGCATTATAAAGGTTGACTGGAGTTTAGTGTTTCAAGTGGTTGTGGTACCTCAGCATTAAATGAACACCAGTGTTCGTAAAACACGTTTATTTGACATAGCTGTTCCACTAGAAAGATTAAGGAGCTAGAGCCTGGAGTGGACAAAACTACTTTCAGAGACTATGAAGACTTCTGTGGCCAGAAAAGCTCCTCAAGGTTAAGCAGCAGCAATAATGGGAGAGCCACCTAGCCAAGGGATGACTTGGGTCAGCCAAGGGTGTACTGTGGTGTGTGTGAACAGGGCAGGGGTGGCCATCAGTGATTTGTGACCAGTTTAATGGTATTTTACATATCTGGGCTTGCAGGTGGTCTAAAGCTGCAGTTGGAGGAAGTGAGTGAAAGCATCTGCCGACTTATCCTGGGACTGTTGCAGGAAGGTGAGGGAATGATGAGGAGACCCAAGATCCATGAAATGTCTCGCAGGTTCTTTCACGTGTCACCAATATGTAGATGTATGTGTAGATGCAATGCATATGTACTTTGTTTATAGTATGTGAAAGATCAGCTTATCCCTTCTGGAAATAGGCTAATGTTTTCCAAGTCTGTGTTTTCAGTCCAGTTTTTGAGAGGTGCGTCTACACCTTGAAATTGCGAGTGGTACACATCAAGAAAAGCTGTTCGGTGCACTTAGGAGCCCAGTGCCTTTGATTTCACTAGGAATTAGGCTCTCAGATGCTTGCCTTAGACACCACTTTGTTGCTTATTTACAATCACAGACTATTCTGTGTGAGCACACATCCATCAGACTGGCACTTGCAGTCTCATTCAAAGTCATGCGGTTTAGGCTGTGAGGTACTAAAGTTGCTTTTGAAAAAGGGCTTCTAAGTTCTGTAGAGCATTTTGAAAAAGAAAAAATTGACAGACAGGATGTCATGAAGCTGTGAAACCAAATAGATGTGTCACTGCAGTGAAAATAGAGTGCAGCTGACGGTTGTGAAGGTGTGACAATTGCTGAAATATCTACAGGGTTGTTTTACAAACCCTGCAGTGGAGTTCGTTACAGTGTTTCTTGTGGATTAATCCCTTGATTCTGGTTACAGATCTTGAGTAACACTGTGTGCATTTCATCTTGAGTTTGATTGGTTGGTTTTAGTACTCTGAGAAGAGGAAAAAGGGAACTCACAAATAAAGGGGGTATAAAACTTTTTTTTTAAGGTTGGTGGAATATAACTAAATAATAGACATGAAAGTACAGGACTGCATGAAAAGGTCTTACTAACTATACCTCTGCTCAGCCAACTTGCATTGCGTGGTGCAGACTGAAGGTGGAGGAATGAGAAGTGTTAATCTCCAGGTAGCTTTTATATCTAAATATATTCTCATTACTTTTTACTAAATTTATGCTGACATTTTCCTTCATGGGTGACATTTGCTATCTTCAAATACAGTTACATAAACTTGTTGGTGTTAGTTTGGATTATATGATTCCTACAAGTGTCTCTCTGACTCTTGCAATTTTCAGGCCTTAATTCCATTAATAATCTTAAAGATATCAGTACTTTTTCCTTGTGGCTTGTTTGTCTCATCATAGTGATTTCTGTGTGAAGATGATTACAGTTGTGTGGTACCACCTAGTTGTTTAAAAATCCCAAGGGAAAAGATTCGGGAATAGGTTAATCATTAAAACCTGTGTGTTCTTGCTGAAGTCTGTAATGCAAAGTGTTGTATGATTTCCTCAAATGCATTTCTTTGCTCACTTGGGCTGTTAGGCTACTCAACACAGTTCTGTGCCATATGGCAAACTGACAGTCTTATAGTCACAGATGTAGATCAGTGAAGGGTGACATATGATATAGAAGGTATAAATCAGGACTATAAAGTATGAATATAGGCAAGTTACAGGTCATAAAAACTGAGATGATGTTCACTTGTTTAAAACCCTGTTTAAATGCCAAGGAAAAGTTCTGTGCAGCTTCCTTCTGTGTCCTTGGTATCTCAGAAAGGACTGGCATCTGATGCTCAGGGTACTCAAGGGGGTGGCTATGCAGAGGGCTGCTAGTTTGTATTTCCACCTAATTTTCAGCATTTGTGAAAGCTGCTGTGGAGGTATGACCTCAGAGGCATTCAGAAGAGTAAGGTGGTCTTAAAAACCCATTAAAAAATTTCTAGAAGGTAAGCTTTACTTTATTCACTATTCTTCTTCCCAAGAATTTAGATTTTATTTAAAAAAAAATAAATCTGAACTCTGGAGGCACCTAGTTCAGCAGTGCAGTGACTTGGAATGGTCTTTCTGTTTAGTGGTAAAGGGAAAGGAGGAGATTGTGTTAATGCATTATCACCTTTTGTAGGATAGAGGTGGTGGGAGTCCGCCTATGTTTGTATGGCAGGTGTGAGTCTGTAGGTACTCTGAAGCCAGTCTTCTGTGGTAGCAGATTTCTAGCCTCCCGGAGAAGATATTTATCTGACATGCAGAAAGTGTATGGGCTAGGAATAAAATATTCTCAGCTCATGTGAGAGGCAGTTAGCATTTCCTCCCAGATGCTGATGCAGTCTTCATTTCCAAAGAGACTTATTTTGTGAGAACCTTGAGGCCTTGACAGAAAGTGAGTAACTTTATTTTGGAACTGATGTGATTGAAACTAGGGTGTATATCTGGGATTGAGCCTATACCTCTGGCTATATTTTAGTGGTCACTAAGCAATTGAAAGTGACCATATTGTCCCTGAAGTCACTTACATCCTACTGGCACTGCTGGAAATTTTGAGAGCTGTAATACTGTATATTTTCTGTAATTTTTTCTCAATTTCTCTGGTCTCAAGCCACAGACTATGGCTACTTAAGGAAGGGGGAAGTCTTTGCTGTGATGGTAACAATAATTACTTACCAAGTTTACCTCTATTTTTCCCTCTAAATGTTGTATTTGCAGACCATTCTCAAGCAGTTCTCGGAGCACTTATGATTAGAGCTGTGTAATGTAAACTAATGTAATTGTTTTGAAGTCAAATAATCTTTGAAGCTTCTGTTGAGGCTTGTTTGCTCCTTCAAATCAGGAAATTATCTTGTCTAAAAGCTACTGAAGAACACATAATATGCTTTGCAGAATTATGTACAACTATTTTTCATTTTAATGAAACTTCACTAATGCATGGTTGAAGGAAAGAAACACAAATAGGTTGACCTTAGTCAAATGCATTAGAGGGAGTATGAATCATAGAATGGTAGGGTTGGAAGGGACCTCAACAATGATCTAGTTCTAACCCCCTGCCATAGGCAGGGACACCTCCCACTAGTACACGTCACTCAAGGCCTCATCCAACCTGGCCTTGAACACCTCCAGGGAGGGAGCAGCCACAATCTCCCTGGGCAGTCTGTTCCAGTGTCTCACCACCCTCACTGTAAAGAACTTCCTTCTAACATCTAGTCCAAATCTTCCGTCTGCCAGTTTAAACCCATTGCCCCTTGTCCTGTCATTGCAAGGCCTTGTAAATAATCCCTCCCCAGCCTTCCTGTAGGCCCCCTTCATATACTGGAAGGCTACTATCAGGTCTCCTCGAAGCCACCGCCTTCTCCAGGCTGAAGAGCCCCAATTCTCTCAACCTGTGCTCATAGCAGAGCTGCTCCAGCCCTCTGAGCATCTTCATGGCCCTCCTCTGGACCTGCACCCACAGTTCAATGTTTTACATGGAATAGACTTGTTAAGCTTGGAAAAGACCTCTGAGATCAAGTCCAACCATCAACCCAACATGGCCATGCTCACTAAACCATGTCCTGAAGTGCCATTTCTACTTCACTAGGACCTTGTTCCTAGTTTTGAGAGCCTTTTATCTATGTATTCTACCTACCTGGGGGTATTGATCTGGCCAACAAGCAGTGCATTCATTTTCCATACGCAGAGTGCCTGGCAGCTAATCAGAGCAGCATTTTTGAAGTCAACATCACAGTTTCAATTATTTCCTCATGACATATGTTAAGTAATCTCTGTGGTGAGAAAATCAGGTTTTGAGTAATGCCCTCTGAACAGTTGCTTTTTTTTTTTTTCACTTTCTTGCTACAGAAAGAGCATGATCCATTTATTGTTTCAGAGTTACTCTTCATTGTTGAAGAAATCTTACAGATTAGAAAACATGATTTTGGATAATACATCTAAATACAAGATGCATTTCAGTCTCTTGATTTCCTGTTTCTGTGAAAGCAAAGCTAACAGGGCTTGTGTCATAGCCTGGTATCCTGAGCCAACTCTGGACAGTGGGGAGGTTGGGCTAAGATTCAGAAATTGCTTTTGAGCAAGTTAGAGCCAACCAGCATCAAATGGCTGATGAGTTTGGTTTATTAGAGCCAGAGAAAACCTTTTGGTTCAAAAAGGGGCCTTTTTTGCCTTTTAGGAAAAGGAGATCAACCTTTTCCAATCAAGACTGTATTCCTCCTTGAACAAATGATAAGGTGTTTTTCCAATCTGATAATTATGTTTAACGTTATCATTTGTTCAACAGTTGAGTTTTGTTCTTGCTTTATTATTGGCTGTGTACATGTAATTGTTTTAATTGCTGGTTTGGAGGACCCTTCTCCTAGCCCTTATTGCAGGTGGCAGAAGAGATGGGACGTCAATCCCTGCCTAGCAAATGATTAAGGTTTATGTCACCTGTAAATTTGTCACTTACCTATGCCACCTGTGCGACAAGTATCAACCGAGATTGGAACACCAGAAGGTCCAATGGAAGAGTTCTCCATGGAATTCAGTACTTCTAACTACACAATTTGGACAAACCCCTCTATTTCATGCAAGGAGGCAATAAAATTGACATATTTTCCTATTTTTCCAATAAGTGGACCTAACTCACTTTTCAAATCTGTAATCCTGTTTCAAGGTGGCATCGCGTTTTAAAGGTGGGAGGAAAGATCCCTTTAGGAAAGGACATGGGCATCCTCTCTCCTGCTCAACTGATACAGTTTACTTGACAATCTCATTTTTTAAGTAAATTGGACAAAGAAGGCTCTTCTAAAATGATTTTGCAGAACAGATTGATAAATGTTACATTGCTCCACCACCTCTCTTGATGAGGCTGAGCTGAAATGAAAGAAATCTCCAACCAGACCATCAAGTGGTACTGTGTTATAACAGCTTGCTCTAAAAGTGAAACAGAAAATAATTGCAGATTAATTAAAATATGGTCAGGATATACAGAGTTTTGGAGCCACAGCTCAGTGGTAATGTAAGTGCTCTCTCAGGGTTTCTAACTACTAAAACAAAAATGGTGCTTCTACACAATACCTGTTCGTAATCCAACATTAAGCTTATTCTACTCATCTGAATTTAAGAATATTGATGACACAGCTCTGTACTAGCAATGCTTGTTCTGGACCACATATCAAACCTCCACACCACTGCAGGCTTATGCAGCATCTTCCCAAACCCAGCACAAAACTAATAGCATGAATTCAGTCTAAACATTTTCCTTTGACAGGTTATAGTAGAGATCCTCACAACATCAAATGCAGAAATACAATCCTGGTGATCATGGAGCAGGGACTCCGAAATTAAACAGAAATTCCCAGCCTCTCAACTTTCAGAAGTATTCCTGTTATGTGCATGTTAAATCTAAAACACTTTAAAAAGTGTTAAAGGTCTCTGCTAATAAGCTGTCCTACCTGCAGGGCTCTTCAATGTCAAGTTGTCTGTGCAATCTGAAGTTCTTGTCCAGCTCATTTATCAAACAGATCCTTCTGTTTCTGATCGGTCTATGGGGACACACTTTTCTTCCCAGAAGAATGAAACATACTGTAGCTTCTGCATGAATTGCCTTCAGGAACTCGGGGATTTTCCCAGTGTTCCTTGTTGTATGGCAGATCTGTTTCAAAACACCAGAACGCATAACTAAAAATTGCTTTTAAAAACCCCCAACTACCTATTATGTTGTTTATACATACACCAACAAAGCTAATAAGCTTGTTATGCTTTGTATTTGATTAAAGACCTGCCCTTTTAAGCTCTCCTATAAAGTTCAACATGCTGCTTGCTTTTTTTTTTTTTAATTTGTAACTTGTGTTTAAGAAAAACAGAAGCAGTCCATTACATTAAGGTGCATGCATACTTAATATTTTCAAAATGAATTTGTTTAAACCCTTTTTTTTCCCTGAATATGTAACTTTTTTTTTTTTTTCTTCTCATACATACACAGAGACACAGAAGGTATTCCTTTTGTGTATGGATGAGCAACTTACTCCCACTAGTGTAAGAAACATCTGCAAAAAGAGCATATTTCACTGACAATGGCAGCACGCCAGGAATATACCCCGACTACTACTCTCAAGTATACGTGTTTATGCCTCAGCTCAGACACAGCATGGTAGCAAAGGAGAATCTAGCCAGTTTAATGCATATTTACAAGATATCCTACTCTCTCCAGTGTGGTGTAATGAGTACCCAATGTGCAGTTTGTATCATTGTTAAAAAGAACACCAGTGGAAACACCAAATGAAATGAACGTGCTAAAATATTGTAATCTATCCCACAGGGTGCTGTTCTTCAAGGGCTTGGTGATTAGAGGTTTTATTTTCATCCAGCAAATGTTATTTATTCACACAAGTCCTGCAGAGAGACTTGCACACACTGTGTAAACTCAGGAGATGGGGCAGGAGTAGGGTTGTGTCTTCTGTGAAGAAACCTATCACTGATGTTACACGGAGCACTGGGGAACCTCTTCAGGCTCTGTACCATAGTTGTGCTTTTGATCATGTGCATAAATAGGTCTTCTGTAGAGTGGTTGACTTAATTCAGTCATTTTGATTGATAATTAAAACTGACAAAGAGGAGATCAATGCAAATCACAAGGACAAAAACATCTGGGACTCAGTTTAATGTGAATCCCCCAAATCCTCCTTAGTGGTAACCACACCACATGTACAAAACAGAATTCACAGTTGTTTTTGCAAATGCACAAATTAGTACATCATAAGATATGAAATATAAGGCTTTAAATGGCAGGAAAGAACTGGTGCAGATGTTGCAATTCCTTCTTAGTTTAGATCTTGAGAGTTTTCACTGTCTTTCTGTGATGGAACATGGGCTGTGCAGTGATGAAATGGGTGGAATAAAGGCTGACCCTGAGCTTAGGCATGTGGCTGGGTGCAGGCTTCTGCCCTGCATCTCTTGGTCTTGTCCAGAATTGTAAGAATATTTTTCTAAAGCTTGAGAGGTTCAGATGAGTTGTTCTTGGTTATTGCTTAGCTGTGGCTTTTCCCAAAAGGTTTATCAAAGAAACAAAAGAACTTTTTTCTGTAAAATACTTGAAACAAAATACTTGATAGGGAGTTGGGAACATTTTGTGAGAGAAATTCAAACCATAATGAACAGAAACTTCATTCCATTGTGAATTTTTTTCCTAAATAAGTATTTTTCTCTGATATTTTTCATTTCTTACAGGGAAGAGAACTGAGGAAAAAAAATAGTTGGATTCCCTCTTTACTTTTTCTTCTAAATAATCTCAGTGCTTGGGAAAATATCCTACTGTCAGAAAATTATTTTTCAGCAGTAAAGGAAATCCTAAGTGTTTGGGTATGGTAGTTAAGTTACTTCAATTTAATTAAAATATTTTTGGAAGGTTCAGCTGGAAAAAGGGGGTAAAGGCAAACGAGAGGAAAATTAGTTGTATACATAGTTTCACGTTAGAGATAAGAATGAGGTGGGGAACAGGTATCACTTGATTTTAAAAAAAAAGGCATTTTTTTTGAAGTCTAAATTTTTTTAAGGGAGAAAAATAATCTAAGTAAATTTTTGTATTCCACCACCAGAATCTTGTTTTCAGTAGAAGAATGTGGAGTTGTTCTCCCCCTTCTCTGTGATGGATTGATTCCATCTCTGTATGTGTTAGGAGCAAACACTATTTACACTTACAGTCTGAAGTGAGATTTGGAAAATCTAAGCAACCTGACCATACTGAGAAAGCAGCCCAGAGCAGATCCCTTATCTGCATCCTAGGCTTGTGCTTTTACTGGCTTGCATTCCTTGGAAAGAAATTTCCAATGTAGTTTTGGCCATTTCTCCATTTCACTTTAATTTTCTGTTTTCCTTTTCTTTTACAAATAATCTCTTACTGTCTTTCTCATCTGCATGGTAAATCCCAGTCACTTCCTTTCCTTAAGTGCCTCTACAGTGGATGCTGGTTTCTGTTTGTCAGTTTTTCTGGCCTTCTATGTATCTGCTAGCTTGCCTACCCTGGAGATAACTTGCTTCTGAGCACATGCTCCGCATCTTCTGGGATGACTGTAGAGTTTAATGTGCTTGTGGTGAATCTGGATATTTGTCATGAAGCACAGCATTTTTCAGAGGATCAAAATGTACTTTTATGATGATTAGTACCAACGACTGCTGGAGCTGTGCTAGAATAACAAATCTTTTATTCCAGTGGTATTTAAAATTTTGTTCAGCTTGTAATTTCAGGGCCTTATTTCTGTTTAGATAACCTCTCAGCCTTGCATGTTACTACCCAGGTTTGCTTCTTTTATTTCTGTGCCTCCTAAAACATTCTAAAATAATGTTTGTTTAGGAGTAATCAGGCTTCTCTTTTTTTTTTATATATAAATATATATATTTCTCCCCCCCCTTTGGTCTAGCTCATTAATAAATGCCTTTCAACCTTTTCTGAAACCAAAAGCAAAATGAAAAATAAAAAGTCTGGTCTTAACCTGGAGAAAGCAAATAACACGATTCTATTGTCAGTTATCACAGTGAAAAAATCATTAGTCAAACATACAACTTTGAGAGGCAATGTCCTTAGTTTTGTCACAAACATAACATCACATTTTCTATTAAAAGTGTAAATTTGTGTCTTGCAGACTTAAAACTGCTAGATACCGCAACAGAATCGTGTGTGTTGGTTTTTATTATTAACTCTAGCTTTGAATTAGAATTCCCTATATTACAGCTTGGAGCTAAACTCTGTTTACAAAACAGTATTTACACTTGACTAATTTTGCAGATCAAACTAATTAAATCAATTAAACTGGTGATTAACCAAATGAAGGCTGATTGCAAAAATTAGTGGGTTTATTTTGGAGGACTGGAAGTAAGCTAATTACTGCAGTGATTACTTGAACCTGGAGTACTCTAAATGTGGTATAAATTGAAACCTCATAGTGAATTAGACTGGGAATTCATTACAGTTTAAAGCACTGTTAATACTATTCAGGCTTCTACTCCTGTGGGAAAATTTCACTCAGTATTTTGTATACTGATAAACAATCATTTAGTCTGTGTCCTTTTAAATAACACCAAGCAATTTCACAGTGATTTTTTTTCTCATAGCTAAGTCACAATTCTGTTTTATTAAAATATGGTTACTAAAACTGTCCATCAGGTTCTTTGACGTTGCATGGTGGGAAATGTAGTCCAACTAAATCAGTCTGTGTCATGATGAACCAAGTGTATTAATTTCATGTGGTTGCTATAGCATTTTCTGGGTTGATGTCTTAGTCTGGTTGTCATCTCCACCTGTTAACTTGGTGCACAGAAGAAATGGAGGTTTGGGTTCATTTGCCCTGCACATGACTTAACGGCTAGCACAAAATGTACTAATTCTAGTTTATTGTATTTTGCCCTTGCACTTGGAAATGCATTGCCAGAGAAGGATTTTGGGAAAGCAAAGAGACCTGCTAGACTACTCGCTACTTCTGTTTACCAGTGCAGCTCTTAGCTGGAGTGTACTTCCTAGGCTATTTCATTCCTCCTTGCATTACCAATTAACAACAGAATATAAATGTCTACTAAAAGTGCCCTATATTATAGAGTTCCTTCAAGTACATCCTCTTACAAGGAGGTTAATGAAATTGCACAGAATTTAAAATAGAAAAACCTCAGAGCTGGAATATTATGTAGTTTGTGACTTTCATATTATACTTAAAACAAAATATACTTACAATATTCTTAAGCTTATTTTGTAAGATCTCTCCTTGCATACCTCACTCAGGGGTTCAGTTTCAGTCCTCATTGCTCCAATAAATGTAACCACTTGAGATTTACATCGCATAACAGGATTTTAGACTGCATGTTTTTGCTGGTTTGGGTTATTTTCTCTCTCACACACATGAGCACAGCTCCCACTTGCTTAAAATCAAATTTCAGTGAACCAAAACCCAAGACACATAATTTCATTTCATTATTGATTATGTCTATTAGAAGCAAAGGCAAGATGTAGGCCTCTTGCATCATTCCCTTCTGAAACAGTTTGCTGGTGATAAGGCAACAGCTATTTCTTCCTTTTTAGAAAACTAATTATTTAAATGATAATCATCTTCCCTGTAGTTGCCTGTTTGGGATTTGTCCATTTTATTTTATTTTCTATGTTGCTATTTGTGTTTTATCAAGAGCAACTTCAGACACACAAGAAAAGAATCTAAAGGTGTTAGAAGAGGCAAAAAGTACCAATTAATCAATTTTGCTGAGCAAAATTGGATCAGGTCACATCAGTTTGGTAAAATAATCTAAAATGAGATTTACTTGTGGGAAAGATTGAGGAGGAGGTGATAGCTACGGTTGGTGATAGGACAAGAGGCATGGTAGGTCATTGCAAAGGCTTATTGTGAACTAGGCTAGACTCAGAGTTTGCAGTAAGAAGGACTTCAGTTGAATTTTTTTTGTTTGTTTTGTTTTTGTTATGGTCTGTTGGCATCTGTATGCAGAGTGCTCTAGATCTAGTTTCTCTATATAAAGGCAGGATCTGGCTCTACACAAGAGTATAGTGCTCAGCAATTCATTACTCCTTTTCATTTTACATTGCCTTTTGATAAAGACACACAAAACTCCTATTGCTTGCAGGGAGAGTGCTATGACCTAAAACAAAAGGCATGAGGTGTGTGAACTTCGACACACTGTGACTGTGTCTTGTCAAAACTAAAGCTGAGATGTGTTCACAAACGTTTAACAACTATTAGCACTGAGAAAAAGGAGTGTGTACTTCACTAGAGCGAAACAAGAAAGCACAACGGACCAACTGAGAGGGAATATCCAGAGATTTCTCAGCAAAGGGCCTTTTGGTCAGTGAAGGAAGCTGTGGGCAGGCAGTTGCCAGCCTTTCTGCTGGGGCCCTCTAGTGCTCCCCCACGCTTTTAGTCCGGCGCTGGAAAACGCATGGGGTAGGAAAAGGACTGAAAGGACCTAGGAAGTTGGATTGTTCATGGCGACATGTCAGTTTTAGTGGGTGGGTTGGTTGGTTTGTTTTCCTGAGTGTGTCCAAATATGTTTTCTGAAAAAAGATGCAGCAATACCAAGGTGCTTCATACCACTATGTATAGAGTGTCTAAAAGGAAAATTGTATTCTATTGCAGGGCACTAATTTCTTGAGCACGTTTCTATTCCCATAGGAATCACCTCCTCCAAAAATGAAGCCAGGTATTCAAGTTTGTGTAAGTCACATGCAAATTCTATGATGCCTTGTTTTTTTCTGTTGATGTGGGGATTGTTGTTGTTAACAAATATCTCATCTTACATAGCTGTCTTGCAAGCTAGAAACTTATGTTCTTATAAAGAATGAGTTTTGTTTGTAATGGAATGAAAAATTAATCTAGAAATGCAATTGAGTAGCTGACTGCTTTCAGGGAGGAAGCTATGCATGTGAACTCCAAGGGAATGTCAGTCTTGCTTCAACATTACCAAAACAAAGCGTTTTCCTCATACAGTAAGCTCATAAAAAATTCCTTATAAAGCTGATTAAAGAGAGAAGTGCTAGTTTGTTCTTAAAACTCAATACAACTTAGCATTATTTGAACAGATCCCAGTGACTCTCAATTTCTTTTTTCCTCATGATGTTGTTTGTAAACTAAATTTTGCAGTATAAATCTGAAGTAAGTTTTTCCAGGCTGAAGTAGTTCTGTGATAAGTACGCTCCACAGTGTCAATTCTGCTCCATTATTTGTTACTATAGCAGAAACGGAGTATCATCCTGGCAGTTTCAAATGGTTGCTATTCATTTATATTGCGTTACCACCCAGAGTGCTCATCTAGATTGTATGTACGTGGGATTTCTACAAGAGCTTAGAGGACAAGTATCTGAAAAGACAGGAAGCTGAAGAAAAACATTCATTACCCAACATGACAAAGGCCTATGAAGTAGTTCCAATAAGCCTGCCTAGAGTAAAATTGGTTAAGCAAGAGGTGTTCACACTCTTAATAAATCCATCGTGTTAAAATGCATTATTTTTCTCAAGGAGATAGCAATATTATTCAAAACGTGCTAAAGTGGGCAGGATATCCCAAGAGTAATTGTGAATTATTAGGTCATAGGGACCTCATTGCAAACTATTTGCAAAACTTAATTGGTGTAATAAATAAAATATGCATGCAAATTAGGCTACTTTGTGAATTAAAGGAATCTGTTACCCAGCATTGCAAAGATTTGTCCTAATTTAGTAGTGGTTTTATATGCAGTTTGAGAGAGACATGTTTTATTCTTGTCCTGTAAAAAGGGGCTGATATTTAACTTAACCTGAACTGTACAACTAGTGGCATCTGATACATTTCAGTCTGTAGTGGAGGGTGACGCTGGGTTCTGGCAAAAACACAATGGTACCTTATTTAATTTAGTACGTAGAAGAAAGTGGTTAAGCAAGGTGACAAAATGAACAGCCTTATTTGCTTTATTCTGTCTTAGAAGGCTCCTTCGGTTCTGGGGCTAAAAATATTAGTAGCTTTTAGCTTTGAAAGTTCTGTTGCAGACCCTGTTATTTATTGATTTATTTGCTATTCATCTTAGAATTCCAGTGGTGGAAAGAAGAGCACTAATGAGTGTAGCTGATTTCATTACCCTAGATATAAAATAGGAAGTATGTAGTCATGTAATGACTCTGTATCCTAAAGCAAAATCTAAACGAATCAAAGTGAAGAATTGTTTAAAATAAATATAAATAGATAGACATGAAGAAATAGTTAACATTCTCTGTCTAGTATCATTGCTAGACTCAATAACACTGTCTTGTCATCAACACCAAATCAAGTATTGCATCTGCTTTTTTAAAGCAGTTGATTGAATGAATACAAATGTCTTGCTGTTGTCACTTGGGATAGCACTTGATATATCCCATTTTCTAGACTCTAATTATTCCATTTGTAGACATGAATGCCATTTAGATGTAAGCTAATTCAGCATGGTAACTCAATTAGATTTGTACTGACTAGGATTTATGAAACATCAATGGATTCTTGGTGAGACCAATGGGACTACTGGTTATTTATCCCTAAGTCTTACTGATACTGCCTCTCAGGAGCTCAATTAAACATGCCAGTGATGAGAATGTTTTGTAACAGTAGTCTTTCACAATTAGACTATGATTTTTCTAAAGCATATCACATGTAAAGCAGGGCATCATATATTATGCAATGCAAAGTTCTCATCTGACTAGCTGATGAAGGGTAAAGGAAATTCCCGTTATTGTTTTGTTAGTGTTATTATGAAAAAAATAAACCCAAACAACTGAAGATTATGTTCATGCAAAATGTGATGAAAGTTCTGCTTTATTGATGGAAAATGTAAAAGTAAACCTATGCTTATAAAATAACTTATTTGTTAGTATCTGCATCTTGCAGGCTTGTAGATCCCCTTAGAAGTGCGAAGTTCTTGGTGTGGATTTAGAAGTCTCATTGCACTTGACCCTGGGATTTTTTTTTTTTTTAAATTTTTTTTTGGGGGGGTGGGGAAATAAATTAGATAGCAACAATGTTACTTGACCTTGCAAGGTTTAAACAATGTCAAGAAACTACGTAAGTGAATCTGCATTCATTGTTACCAAGTGTTTCAACTTCCCAGTTGATGGAGTCTTGTCTTCACCTGGTCTTGAAAAATGAAAATACAATTTTTGTAGAGTAATTAGAGTATCCTACCAAAGTGGGTCAGATTTCCAGTGTTTGATGATTGAATCCTGATGATGAAGTGCTGTGGAGTTAGGCATTAGCAGAAACTACACAGACAATCTGAACCAGAGAGCATCATTCATTTAACATTTATTCTGTTTCTACTTACGCAGTTAACTGTATGGACTATATAAAGCCTTGATAACTTCCACATGCCTTGTCAACACAATAACCAGTCTTCCTGTATGTCATCAATGTCTCCTAATGAAATATAGGTAGTCTATTATCAGTGCAGCACTGGCAGAGAAAAACCTCAACAAATGGGTAAGAAATGTGCTCCATTCTTTGTTCATTGCCAGTAAACACCAGGTCTTAAAACATTGGGTGGAGAAACAAATAGAACTTAGTGATTCATTACTGTTTTCATCACTGGAAACACAGGGTTTCAACTGTTGTTGTTTCTAGTTCTGTCTGATGTCTGCACTGTAAAAAGTAATTCTTACACATTGAGCAAGCACATTTCTGTCTAGCCTTTTCTCATCAATGATACTCCAGACTTCTTTGTACAGGTTATGAGCTATGATTAAAGCTGCAGTGAAAATGAGGCAAATGCAACGTCTTATCAACAATCCAGTTCTCCAATATGTTTGGGATTGTTCACATCTACTGGTATGGGGCTGGCCAGCAGAGAAAAGTGCTGCCGTTTCTTAGGTCTTAGAGCAGGCACCCTGCTGAGTTTGAGCACCTCAGTAGTTTTCTGGAAGGTGTCCCTGAGCCTCTCCTCTGGCTTGTGAAGCAGTGCAGTGGTGTATGCAGTTGTGTCCATCTGTCAGTCAGTTCTGTATTTCCTGTATGACTGTTTTCTTGAAGAGGACTTCTGCTACAGGGAGACATAGCTTTGGCCCTGGCTTTAATGTCAAACAAAACAACTATCTCCTACACAGTAGTACAGCATTTAAACCTGATGTTACTATCCACAGCCCAGAACATAGCTGGAAACAGCTTGTTCTGCTTGTAATATGCTTGCTGTAGTTTCAGAGCAAATAGTATAGCCTGAACATGGAATGAGTTGTGGATTGCTTTGTCTTTGTGAGATTAAGTTCAACAGCTGACACATTCTGTACAGTTTGGTGTTTTGTTCTTGTCTCCCAGTGAATCTCCTTGTGTGAAGCAGCAGGTATTACCTGTGGCACTTTCCATCTTCTTTCTAGATACCTGGGCATTTGAGCACCTTCTGTAGTTTAGTCAGATGCGTGTTGTGTTTAGTAATCTGCTGAATTAACTTTATATTTTAATTCAGGCTTCAAGAGATTTAGAAGTGTCTTTTTAAACCCATTTGTGAGACCACTGAGAATTCAGGATTACTTTACAGCACTGGTTTTGGTTTTGTCCTTTTTAATTCCTCAAAAGTACCTCTGATATACTCTGTCATCTACAGGTTTAGATACTGATGCACAACCAGTGGCACCAACATGTCTGCTCAGTGTTCTTCAGTTTTTCTTTTGAGAAAGTAATGAACCTTCTAGGTTTTACAGAAGCAGATGGGGTCAGGTGGTAGCATGTTTCTCAGTAGGAGATTTGCAGTAACTCCATACCTGAAGTGGGATAATCAAGATTCACTGTACAGGAAATTTCTCTATATAAGATAATTTGAAGAACCAGTGAGAACTTTGGCATCAGTGGACATAGAGCTGTTGGGAATGGTCGTTATAAAACGCTGAGAAGTTATTACTTGTCCCCCTTAAGACGTAGAAAGCTTCTGAATGTCAACATTACCAGATCCTAAGGTCAGCAGAGAAGAGACTATCAGAGAGTATTATTTTATTCTTAACAAAGACCGAAATCCTGGCAGAGAAGGCGTTTGGGACATATTTTGCCTTCCACAGTGTTTTGTAGGGTGAGAAAGTTAACCACTGTGAGATTGGGATGCTTCTATTGCGAAGGGGGAGGAATGGCCAATGGCATCAGATACTGGGATGTTTGGGGTATTTGGCAGTGGAGGGATAGACTGTAGCTCTTGTAAATGCAAACTCAAAAGCTTCATCAAGCAGCTCTATACAGCTAGTGAAACTGGACAGACTAAATGTAGGCTTACTCATGACCACAAATATGAATATGCACCTACTGTTTTGTATTGAGTGTTTTGTGTAGCCCCAGTAATCATCTAGGCATCCCACAGCTACTCACTTGCTGACTGCTAGCAAGGTAGAGGAAAGAATTGGAAGGGCAAAAGAAAGCCCATGGACCAAGATGAGGACAGTTTAACAGGCAAAACAAAAGCTGTTCCTGCAAGCAAAGCAACACTTGGAATTCATTCATTACTTCTCATTGGCAAGCAGATGTTTAGGTGTTTCTAGGAAAGCAGGGCATCACCACATACAACTCTTACCTGGGAAAGATGGACATGGTCACTCTGAACGTCCCCCTGCCACCTCCTTTCCCCCAGCTTTTGCTGTTAAACATTATGTTATACAGTATGGAATATGCCTTCAGTCATCTGGGCTCACCTGTCCTGGCTGTGCCCCCTCCCAGACTCTTGCCTATCCCCAGCCTCCTCACTGAGGGATCAGTGGGGCACAAGAGCAAACCTTGAGGCTGTGTAAGCACTGAAATGTTGCTGTGTTACCAACGCTGCTCACAAACCTGAAATGCCACCATACAGGCCGCTGCGAAGAAAGGGGTCAGTGCTGTATGCACTGTTAAGAGTCCTTTTGCATTGTGTGTTGTTTGTGGCTGAGAAACTTCTGGAGGAATATTTTTTTGGTTCACTCAATACAGCTAAATGAAGTCTCAGCAATATGATCTCGCTCAACTCCTGCTTAAAAGCAGAACAGAGGGTTCACTTGAAGTCTGTATTAAGCCTATGGGCCTGTACTGAATGCACCCAACTTTGTTGAGCACTGGAGGAAAATCAGCACAGGGATTTCAACCAAAAAATTTTCATCTTGGTTAGGTGACTTACATATTCTTTATACAGATGAGACACTGACTAATCAATGTGTATTGACAAGAATAGTCCAAGCATCTCCAGAATTACTTGTGTGTGTTTAAAAAAATAGAGAAATTGGGCAGCACGTAATCATAGAATGGTAAGGTTGGAAGGGACCTCAAGGATCATCTAGTTCCAACCCCCTGCCATAGGAAGGGACACCTCCCACTAGCACAGGTCACTCAAGGCCGTGTCCAACCTGGCCTTGAACACCGCCAGGGAGGGAGCAGCCTGTGCCAGTGTCTCACCACCCTCACTGCAAAGAACTTCCTCCTAACATCCAGTCTAAATCTTCCCTCTACCAGTTTAAACCCATTGCCCCTAGTTCTGTCATTGCAAGACCTTGTAAATAGTCCCTCCCCAGCCTTCCTGTAGGCCCCCTTCAGATGCTGGAAGGCTACTATAAGCTCTCCTCAAAGCCTTCTCTTCTTCAGGTTGCAGAACTCCAAGTCTCTCAGCCTGTCCTCGTAGGAGAACTGCTCCAGCCCTCTGATCATCTTCGTGGCCTCCTCTGGACCCACTCCAACAGTTCCCTGTCCTTCCTGTGCTGAGGGCTCCAGAACTGCACACAGTACTCTAGGTGGGGTCTGACAAGAGCAGAGTAAAGGGGCAGAATCCCCTCCCTTGCCCTACTGGCCACACTGCTCTTGATGCAGCCTAGGACTCGGTTGCTGCCTGGGCTGTATTCACACTGCAGGCTCATGTTGAGCTTTTCATCAACCCAGACTCCCAGGTCCTTTTCCTCAGGGCTGCTCTCCAGCCATTCACCACCTAGCCTCTATTTGTGCTTGGGTTTGTGCCTACCCAGGGGCAGGACCTTGCACTTGGCCTTGTTGAATTTCATGAGGTTGGCCTGGGCCCACCTCTCCAGCCTGTTCAGGTCCCTCTGGATGGATCCCTGCCCTCCAGCAAGTGGCCTGTGCCCCACAGCTTGGTGTCATCTGCAAACTTGCTGAGGGTGCACTCTTCCTCTGTCCATGTCACTGACAAAGATGTTAAACAGCACTGGTCCCAGTGCTGACCCCTGAGGGACACCATTTGTCACTGGTCTCCAGGTGGACGTTGTGCCATTGATCACCACTCTCTGCGTGTGACCATCCAGCCAATTCCTTATCCAGCAAGTAAAAAACAAATTTTCTCTTGTTGTTTCTCTTCTTGTTCTCTTGCAGCCTCTCATGTTTTTTGTGGGGGGTTTTTTTGTTTGTTTTTTGTTTTTTCTATGCTGGTAGAATGTATGGAAGTCAGACATTTTATTTTAGTATCTTAAAACATTTTCATGTTTTTCATGCTTGTCTGCTAGGACAAGAGTATAGTTCAGACTAGGTTCTGTAAGGTGCCTGGCTTGGCCATCTAGCAGGTGTGCATAGGTTTTGTATGTCCACTGCATCAGATCCACTATACAATAATATTTCATGCTCAGTATTATATGTACTGAATTGGGGAATGTAGCACGTGTTACTGCCTAGGTACAGATCATCTAAGTGGATGAGGAGGTCTGATGCATTTGGAAAGTCAGGGATACCCAATTTGTTTGGTCTGTTCACCCAATGCATGCACTTGGGCACCTGCCTGGGTAATTCCTTGTGAAAGCACTGTAGGCCTAACACATCTGGTCATATGCTGCCTGGTGGCTGACTTTGGAGAGAAGAGTAGTCCCATTTGGGCAGTTCTCTAAGGGCTCTGGAATAATGTCCTGTATTCCATGCCCCTCCCCTCTTCTTCACACCCTTCCTCCCTTTTGAAATTCTGGTCAGAACAAGCTTTGTATAGCTTGTGGAAATGCCGTTGAGAATCAAAGCCTGTGTGCTGTTGCTACAGCCTGTGTGTCCGTAAAAGTGCTGGTGATGTTCAGAGTAGCCCAGCTGGAGTTAATGCTTTTCTGGCTGCTAGCATCGGATCCTAGTTCAGCATCCACTGAACACCATCGAGGTGCATCAGCATGAGCACTAAATCTTTGATCCTTAAACTGAAGCTTTGGTCCCTAGCCTGAGAAGACTTCAGGTGCCTCTTGTCCTGTGTGCCAGATATTGCACTCTAGGGAGTACAAGTACAGCAACGAAAACAAAACACTTCTAGAAAAAGGGACAAGGGAAGAAAGAGAATGGAGAAGGTCTCCTCACCTGCCGCATACAGTGACACCAAGTCATCTGAAAGTGCCTCTTCAGTTGCTGTTCCCCCTGCAAGCCAGGCCCACCCCTGTATTGCAGCACTCCAGCAGTTTCGGGTGATTGTTACTCCAATGAGGTGTTTCATGCCTGGAATGATTTCTTTGATGAAAGAAATGTAGAACAGGACCAGGAACAGATGGCTGATAACGACATCTTAATCCTAGAGAGAATGAAAGTGGTATTTCATTATGGAATGGTATATTTAAATTGCCTTCAGGTGTTAGTTTAAGAGAGTAGAGGAAAAAAGAAAAGTTAAAAAGATTTTTAAGATTTAGTAAAAGGGATAGAGTGGTACAAATCAGATCAAGTAATAATGCCCTACAAACCTGTCAGATTGTAGTAATGTGACAAGTGCTAGCTAAAGGGAATCATTGCCCCGTGTATGGTGATGGATTTGTTTCACTTTGATGAATCAACTGGTTTGAATTATTAGAAAAATGAAATGTTTGCCCTGTTTCAGAATTTCCAAATGCCCCTTCAGGATAAAAGGACATGCATTACTTATTTTTAATAATCTCAGAATTTATTTTATGCTGTGCAAAAATCTTCTCTCTTTAAAGCACTAACATAAATTTTAAAACAAATTTGTAGTTCAACCAAGTTGGGTGACTAATAAGCTTCATTTAAATAATTTCTTTTGTCTTGCTAAACTTTCCTACAAACTGGGCTTCTTTTAATAAACATGTAATCCTAAAGATTTATAATTACACTTTCAGTAAGCAGAATCCTGACTGATACAAATGTTGATGTAAACTAGGATTAATCAGGCTAATTCCTCTGTGAATTTGTGGTATTTGTGTACAAGAGATTGGAAAAATATCAATTGAAAGACCTGTGTCATATGGAAAATCACAGACTGACATCTTTCCTTCTGTGAAAGATGTCATTGCAGTGCTGTCACTCTTGTTAAATATGTAATCTAAATTGTGTAAAAGATTAATGGAGATCCATGCACAAACACTTTCAATCTGTATGTATGCATTTG
>VWZE01020926.1:479720-482220 GCA_013396675.1 Eubucco bourcierii | reverse complement strand
TTACTGGTGTAGGCATTTCTGCAGCCAAGGACAGGGACATTTATTTTTATTTTCAGCCAAGCCTTCTCCTAATCCAGCTAACAATTGCTCAGCTTGGCAACACAGGTTTAACATTGAAATCACAAGATGGAGATGACAAGGGACCACTCTTTCTGTGACACTGCCACCTTCATTGTATGCTGTAGCATGGTCGAAGATGTCAGTGACCATTGGTACAAGGTATGGAAACAGGTGGCAGGAGGCAGAAAACCCATTTGTGTTGACCATCTTGTCATGTAAGTGCACCCACAGCTTTACTGCCCGTGTGTTAAGATCCTCTAACTGCTAAATATTATAATTCAGAGTTTTTGTCAATGTGTGCTTGTTTGTTTGTTTTTTAAATCTGTGCTAGGCTCCATACCGTGGGTTTGGTTTTGGTTTTTTGTTTTTTTTTTTTTTTTTTCAGATGGCTTGAGTAATCTGGGGAAATATGTCAGTCTTTTTCCCCTGGTAAAAAAACTGTCTGCATAACTTATCAGTATTTTCCATTCATGCAGCAAAATCCTTTAGATACTCTTTGCTCAGGAAAGTAGCAATCTTACAACTGCTACACAAGGAGGATATATATAAAAGTATTTGCCTTCCCTTATGTTAGGCATCTTGCTTTGAACATCCAAGAGTTTGTCTAGCATTGCAGGTAGGTTCATTTCAGACCTTTGAATTGTCTGTATTTATGAGCAGATTTTCTTTAAGTGTTTAAGTAAAATACACCTTTTTTTCTTCAAACAAGGATCTACACAGTATTCTGCACATTACAGGAGCATTGTTTGAAAGACGTGTGGTGTTACAAAGCCTTTCAGTGTGTGGGCTCTGTATAACGGGAAAAGCAAGAGGTGTGAGTGTGCTACGAGACCATTTCCCACTCCATACAGAGATTCTTGCTTCACACACACTTCACTGGAAATGGCTGTCTTAATGCATTTATGTGCACTCTTCTTCCACCTTCTTTATCCATTCCAGTCTTGGGAAAACCCTTCTGTTAGAAGCATGGGCTGGCTTATTTGAAATAGTTTGTTTGCAGCCAAGTCTTAGAGCTGTGCCTTCAGCGTGCGGGTGGTGAAAGTAAATGATATGCGGAGTATACTTAGAACAGTTGAATGATTAGGCACTTACATCTGTTTAATTAAACAATGAGCTTCAACCTCTGTTTAATTAAGGACTAGCTTGTTTCATCTGTGATCGCATGCTGGGAGTTGTAACACTTCTGTGATTCAAATCCAAGGATGTAAGAGAAATAGGTTTATCTCCTTTCAATCCCTAATAGCCAGTGATGCACAGCACAAAGCAAATAAATAATTTGCAGGTGGATAATGTAAGAATTTAGGCATTATCAAGGAAAAGATATGTTTAAGATAAATGTAAAGTGTGCAGAATCATAGGTTCTGGGTGATGGACAAAGTAAAGGCTGACGAATGGTTGGACTCTTAGAGGCCTTTTCCAACCAAAACAATTCTATGATTCTATAAATTATCATTCACTGACTTGTAGTGTTTGTGTATATGTACATATGTATATTCTGACTTTACCCCCTGGAAGGTCTTACTGCCTTAACTTTTTCTAAGTACTTTGCCCACATTGCTGGAGGCTGGGTACCTTGAGCTCTTCAGTGTAATCCTTAGAAAACCAAGCTCACTGTTTGAAAAAAGGAAAAAAAAAAAAAGTGAGTTTTAATAGTAAAATGAGGAGCTAAGACACAGAGGCTGGAGTTTTTATTTCAAGAATATTACTGTATCAAATTTATCAGAATACATGAAAGAATTTGAGACTGATCTGGTCTCCCATGCTTTGAGTTTGCATGCCAGCTAGGGCACTTTCCTCTCTTTTTCTCTTTATTGCAAGTTTGAGGCACACAAACATTGTTGTGGAAGCAAACACAAACCAGTATTAACTAATAGGTAAAGAAGTAGCAAGATAGAGAATATAGTGTAATGTTCTTTCAGTCCTGAACTGTGAAAAGTAAATAATAAATTAGGAAGGAAATACAAGAAACATTTGGGGGTTTATAAATCTGGTGAGAATGACTCAGAAAAGCAGTTCTTATGATCAGACTTCCAGATCTAAGTATGCAATTCAGGCTATCTGGGAATTCCAGCATCCTTGTGACTCATTACCTTGGCTCTCTCTAAGGAAAAGGTGCAAAAAGAAGCTGTTGCAGTGACTAAACTTGCCTGTTTCCACATAATGGGCATGAACCTATACTGGAGTAGTTTGGAAACTGGCTTAACTTTCAAACATGGAATTTGTCTTGTATTTGTCTTACTTGTTTATCTGAAGTCCTGATAAACCCACAAACTGATCATCCTGCCCAGGAACCCCATGAATGACACCAGAATTACACCATGCCATTACCTGTACTAGTGGGAGGTGTCTCTGTCTATGGCAGGGGTTGGAACTAGATGATAGAATCATAGAATGGTAAGGTTGGAAGGGACCTCAAGGATCATCTAGTTCCAACCCCCTG